>JABRWK010000114.1:174329-198105 GCA_013372445.1 Hypothenemus hampei | reverse complement strand
GTGTATCTCCATCCACCTCTGATACCTTCAGTAATAAAGGAAGGAAGTACACTCAGTGCCAAAAAGTGCAACCAGTGGAAATCGCTATTAGTGTTCTTCAATTGTTGCAATATTATACCACAATATTGCAACAGTATTAAAGAACTGGAGAACCATTTGAATTTTTTTATATTTGTTTATTTATAATTTTTTAAATGTTTTGTTTTTTTTTCAGATTAAGGATATCAGAGACAAATATCCAAACGTCAATTTCACTCAACAAAAACCTTTTCGAGTAGCACAATTAGATTAAAAATTAATTAATACAATAATTATTATTGTCTTGAATTAAATTTCGTTCAATTCAAATATATTATAGTTTAAATTTATGTCTAAATATAAGTTAAAATTAATTAATTTAAATAAATTTTAATAATTTACTTGAAACTAATTATATGTATTATTAATGTAACATTTTTTATACTGTTGTTAAGTCTGATAACGGCGTAATATTTCACAAACCGTATAATTTATCGAAAAACCTTTAAAGTAAAAGTTGTAGTGTTTTTAAAAATCTATCCAATGGATATAATGGATGTTATACAAGGTCCGTCAAAAACACGCGGTTAAATAAAGTTATTTGTTTTAAATGGCAACCCATGTATATTGTTGTATTTTTGGATTCCTCGTATAATTCTAGACACATTTCATGTAAAACTCCCAATGCTTATTTTCAATCTTTTCTGAAATGTTAATCATTTACTTGTTTTATTTTCTTTCTTTACTTAATTTCTCAAAAACCATCAGTTTTAAAAAAACTGTAAAATCAAACATTATAGTGTTTCTAAAAATCCATCCAACAGGTGTAATAGATGTTATACCTATAGAGTTAGTAAAAAAAAGTAGCAAAATGAAGTTACCCAAAGTTATAGCCCCGTATAGTAACATTTACCTCTATTGGATAAATTTTTAGAAATACTACGATTTTTGACTTTAAAGTTTTTTGAAAACTTTGACGGTTTTTGAGATATTAAGCAGTAAAGAAAGAAAATAAAAAAGTAAATGATTAATATTTCAGAAATAATTGAAAATAGGCATTGGGACATTACACATAAAATATATTTAGAATTATACGAGCAATTCAAAGATGCAATAATATATGCGGGTTGCCATTTAAAAAAAAGCCACCACTCTACTATACATAAACTATATACTTTTTATTATTTTAATAAAAAATATATACAATTATAATTATCAAATTTTAAAGGGGAATATTTCCGCAAGGTTAAGTTTTTTGAAAACAATTTATGAGGTAAGTACAAATTTTTAGAAGTACTCTGCCTCTCCAAGAAATTATCTGCGTTTTCCGGGACATCCGATACGTATGAAAAAAAAACTTCCTCTTCTTCTTTTTTATTTCAATGGCCTTAATAAAAAAAAATTAAAAACAGAGTTTTAATGTGTGGTTAGTTATTCTTTTCCACTTCTTCTTGCCTGTTTATATTTTTCAATAGGTTTGTTCCCAATCGTTCCCATACTAGTCAGCGCTATGCTAATTGGTCAAAAATAGTTTGCAAAATAGTTTTGACCAATCAGCATGACGACTGACTAGATGCTGACTAATTTAGGAACGATTGGGAACAACTAGTGACTGACACGCATTAAGCCAATTAGATTCAACTAAATATATTGCTCTCGCGTATTCAAACATCTACACAACAATATCATAAGCTCATCGAACAATTGAAGAAATCAAAACTTTATTAATCAAATTTAAGAACATAGATAGAAAGATAAATATAAACTATATCAGAGTAGTCTTCAACTGGCATCAGAATTGTGCTGGCAAATTGTCTTTAAGGAATAATGCCAAAAAATCTTTAAGAGGAAGAAGAATAATTCTTTGTCATAGAGGTTAGTACACTCTAACGTTTCGATCAATAAAAGGGAGTAACAACGCCCTTATTTCTTAGTTTTTTTTCGTTAAAATTTAATGGGAAAATGCATCAGTATAACGTGATTTGCCGTTTTTCTCATAACACGTAATATTAGAATTTTGTTAATAGTTTATATATAAAGTGCTTGTTTTCATTTGGTCCGTACAGTGTAGTAGCTTCTTTATATTAAGTTTTTATGAATCCCCTAAAGGAACCTTCACCACCCGTATCAGCTATGGCTACTCCAACGAATGGTAGTGGAAATATAGTAGACGAATTTGAAGAGGCATTTCAGGTATTTCAACTTTAAATTGTCCATGATGGATAGTGTATAGCTAACTGTGTAATTTTCTCGTTAGTCTTGTTTAAATGTTCTTACTAAAGAAGAAGCTGTGCCAAATGTCGAAGAAGATGTAATAAAATTAGAGGTTGAACATACCATAAATCGATTCATAGATTTAGCTAGACAAATGGAAGCTTTTTTTCTACAAAAACGATTCCTATTGTCCACTCTTAAACCTGAACTAATTGTGAAAGAAGAAATAGCAGAGTTACGTCTGGAACTATTAAGAAAAGAGGAATTAATTAAGAGACATAGCGAAAAAATCCCAGTTTGGCAAAACCTTTTAGCAGACCTTCATAGTTATGCAAAGAGTCCGGCTCAAGCTGGTAAGTTCCTTTATATATCTCATGAAATCATGTATTTAGAAAAAAAAACATACGTACTTAGGTGGTAACTCAACACCATCAGGGGTAGTAGGAACAGGGGGTGGTTCAATACCACCATCACCAGTGCCAACTCTACCAGGCACCCAAACATCGAATCAAATTCTACCAAATATACCTACTTCTATGCAACAATTGCAGCAACAACAGATGCAACATCAACAGTTACAACAGCAGCAGATGCAGCAAATTCAACAAATGCAGCAGATGCAACAGATGCAGGTAGATAGACGATGAAATGAACCCACATAAAAGTAAATTCGTAGAACAAATGTATATGTTTATATATAGCTTTCATAAAGAAAAGAATGAAAGTATGTACTAAAGACTAAATATCGTAGGATCTATATATTTTTAAGTAAAAAATGTTTTTCAATAAGCATGAGTGGGACTTTGGCTTGTAGTTCTATGTATATAATATTCCTATTAGTTTTTATTAAAATTATTTGTTTTTTTTAATTTTTTTTTCAAATCGCCTTTGTCCGAAAAGTCAGTCCCACTTAGACAGTGCTGATTTTCCTAAAAATATAATTATTCTCTTGCCAATGTTTCTTGAGTAGTATAATACTCGATCTACTAATAAAATGTGATGTATAGTATTTTACATATTGTCTTTCAATCTGCATCATCTGTTTTTTAGTTTACTACAATCTAAATGCTACTGTTAACACTGCCATTATAATGCTATTTCGAAACAAGCATCACAAATTTTATGATCGTTCATAGAGTACCCTCATACATGTATATTAATGGTCCGACCCCTAAAGCACTAACATTGAAATCTTATAAATTCCTGATTGATTACGGGTTTTATATAAAATTGCTTGGTTTTCTTCTTTTCTCTTTTTGTGTTACTTTTGCAGAAAAGGAACATTTAATATGATATATATTAAATGTATATTTGTATACTAACTCTCAGGGTTTTTTAATTTGACTATTTAAACGCATAAAATGTGATATTTTTGGTCATTTTGAAACGTGAGTATTGTCTGAGTATCTTTTTTTATAATTTAAAGTCGGAAAAACGCATCTTATAGGCATCTTTATTATTTGTGATCTGAAATATTTTGAATAAATTTATTTTAAAATTCATACAATCAACCTTTTTTTCGTTTATTCCCAATTTTAGACCAGGAGGGTTGGTTAGCAAATATACAAATGTTCACAAATGTATTTTCCATAAGATTATTATAATTTTTCTTTATAATTATTTATGTAAAAATGATACTACACCATAATAACTATAATATTTGTTAAGGTCCCTCCTGGTTTGAATGGAGGAAGTGTCGGTCCCGGTATGTTATCTCCTCATCAAACCATGTTCATGCATCAGGGTATGGGGGGCGGTAGACCGGGTCCTTTTCCGCAAACCGGTCCAGGGGGTATGCTCCAAGGGCCTCTTGCTTATCTGGAGAAAACCACTAGTAATATAGGTATGTACGAACTTGCCTAAAAAAGAAATTAAACAAGAAGATCATTGTGAAATTTTTAGATTATGTTGGAGGTTTATCGGATGGACGAAGGTGACGAGGACGCGGGAGGGGCCGAGGTAGAGGACGAGGCAGAGGTAGAGGGCGCGGTCGTGGTTCTTCTGTGTTAGCGCCAGATTATTTGTCATCCTAACTCCCCTCCCGGTAATGAAACTGTTTAAGTACTGAAAGTTTATTTCTAATTGGTTGTAATTATTGATTTTCAAAAGTAATTCAAAAAGCGATTCATAAAAGTATTGTTTCTACATTTGATATAATTTTGAAATGAGCTTCCAGTACTGAGGAAGAATTATTCTTAATGTGACCACCTAGTTTTAAGAGGTGGCATTTACATGTAAGCTAGTCAAAATTTTTTAAATTAATAAATTTCTCGAATTTTTAAAACCAAATATATAAAATTTTAGAATTTAAAAACTATTTATTTCCTTATTGAAAAAAGGAAATGAAAAATCTAGATTAAGAAAACGAATTATTCAAGAGGCTTTGGAAAACATTCCATGTTTTTATTTGTCTTATTTTGTGCAATAACCAGTATTTGTTGAAAAAAACTAAAAAAAGAAAAAAGATAGAGGTATACACACAATTGTGCTATCGTGTTAAATGTGTAATGTGTTGTGAAGAAGGTCGTTCGTAGGTTGCTTCTTAAAATTCCATCTGTTATTTTCTTGATTGTTGAACAATGATGCTCAAGAAAAGCCAAAAGCAGAATTGTTAGATTATAGGAATTTTTTTCCACCCTCGACCACCACCATTCGAAACATGATGGTCTCTTTTTATTGTTTATCTTTAACCACTTTTCCTTTTAATAATGCAACCTTCAGCAACAACGAAAACTTATAACTTTCAAATATTCATTAAACTTTAAATAATTTTCATTTTTGACAATTAATACATTTAGCATAATTGTTTATAGACCTTAGACTACGACTATGTCGAGAGTGCTATTGGTTTTCAAATAGTCCACTTCTGTTACGTCATTTCTCGATTTTAATACATTTAAGATGGTAACACAACTACGTGAACACCTATAATATTTCTATAAAAAAAAAGTCATTTTAAGTGAAATTACGAATTAAATGGTTGTATGTAATAAACGTTGGCCTTATAAGTCATTACGAGTTTTAAACGTCTGCAGTCGTGACTGATGGGTCATCCTGTATATTTGCTTTGGGAATAATTCTTCAATATACGTACTTCCAAAGGTTGTTTATTTAAGAAGATTGTGTATGTTTGAGTGTTTTGAGTGGTATCGCACCCCCCGAGCGAGATATTTTATAGTGCAACAAGAATATTATAGGCGCAAGTAGATAAATCTACATCGACATAGAAACATGATATGTATATAGAATAGATAATTATACATTAATGTAAAATGTAATCTAAATAATTATAATTAATATTGCTAGTAACATTAGTAATATTGTTTATTTTTTATTTTTTTTATCACAATTGTTCGAATTTTATGCGTGTAACAAGGTTTTCAAGCAAATGGAAAAAAATTAAAAATTTACTATCAAACCAATTGAGCAAATTTCTACTGTTGTACTGTGATTTGTTTTGATCAAAATTGTTTTTTTATCATTAATTAACGCGTAATTGTACTTGTAGTTCGACGATATATTTTGTTATTTGTAACGTTACCGAATTTCCAAATTGTGATATAAACTAATTAATAAAATAAGGGAATCAAAATATGATTATTATAGCGTTTTTATTTAATAGTTTTCGAATTTTTAGGACGAATTTAACGACTAAAAACATGTAAGCTGTTCACAATGGTCTAACTGGTTTTTTTTGAGATTGTCATGGAAACATTCCATTCTACTTTTTGAGAATTGAGGACACTGATGCAAAAAAGGGATAAGTCACAATATGTACATTTTTTAGGAAAGCCAAACAACATTAATTTATTCACTTTTTTTCATATTTATGAGTTATGAACTAAGTCAAAAGCACTGTCATCTCCTTTATTTATCACTTGTTTTATGGAATCCTTGCCCAAAACGACAGGCAATTAACACTAGCTTCAAATTGCATATAAACTTAATTTTTGTAAAATATGACTTATCCTCTTTTTGCATCAATATCCTCAATTTTTTAAATTCTTTGGAACACTCTGTAGAACTTACACATGCGAAAAGTATCCAGTTAAATTTACGATCTGATAAAAAACTCGCTTCAGTTGCGAGTCTAAAAAAAAAGCAACAGTGAACATTTATTGGAAATCGCTAGACGCGTCCAGTAGAACAAACACGAGCGGGAGAATTATGTAGAGAAACACTAAAGTAAAGAAAAACATCAACTATTCGCCTGAAAAAAAGTGTTCTTTCGTCTTAACAAAGTAATAATTCACTCTTTTGCAATCGTTGCAGTAAAAGTAATTGAACTAAATATATTACGAATTAAGCACATCTATCTTACTTTCTAAAATCGATTCGGTCATTTTAAAACCACGTAAGTCCAGATTTTTTCAAAAATATCTTTTTTCTACAGGCGGGTATAAAACGTCATTTTACACATGGCTAACCGTGTCAAAAGTGCTTCTTTATACACGCTCAACTATAAAACCAGTGTAAACTGGTTTAGCGTGCGTAAAGTAAATCACCGTGTGTAAAGTAAATCAGCGTGCGTAAAGTAAAATCACAGTGCGCAAGTCCACGATGGCAGAGCCATTTTGAGAGAGCTGTTTTGATGCCTGTCAATGTCGAAAAAAGTTTAATGCCAAAAAACAAATAAAAGTTTTTTCTTAAAATTTCCCCTGTAGAAAAAATATTGTCTGCAATACGTGAGTAAAAATGTTTTATGTCATTCGCTCGGATTTTTTTTGCACCTCGCCTTCGGCTCGGCGCAAAACAGCTCCAAGCTCATGCCATAAAACATCACTTTACACACTTATTACATAAATAACTATTTTGGTGCAAACACTTCCTTAAACGGAGACTCATTCATGATGGAGAATTTGATTATGCATCATAATGATAGTAAAATATTGCAATATTTATCCTTAGAAATGTTATTTACATATATTTTGATTAAAAAATGTAAATATAACTGTTTTTATTAATACCACAGGCCAACAGCCAAAAAAGTTTTTGCACAATTCCATGTGTACTGTATAGTCTCTGGTGCGCTGAATCAAAATTCGGCCGCAGAATTGCTTTATCACATCAGAATTTTGAGATATTCAAGTTTAAATATTCAAAAGATGCCGTTTTAACCCGATTTCAAAAGATTAGATTTGATGAACACAATTTTTTTAATAACTTTTGATGACTACATTGCATAGTGCCATTCGTCATCCTCTTAAAGTTTAATTTTGTAGGCCTATGTAATTAAGGTGATATTTGAATAATTTTAATTTCTTGTTATCCTGTTTCCTGCTAGAACAACATAAGTCCAGAACAGTTTTCCTGGTTTTCCTTTTTTCATCATTCATGAATTCTGAAGATTATTCAATATTCTTAAACTGTTGAGTCCAAACACTATATTCAGTCCAAAAAAAATACTTGAAAACGCGTTAATTTGTGAATGATACAATTTTTATTGTCTTCTCAAAATTTCTGGTTGTTTAACTTAAGTAACGTTAGAGCTCTAAATTATAGAGCCTTAGTAACGTAAGTAACAGTAAGTTCGGTAAATATGCAATAGCCCGGGTAATATGGAATACCCTCGTATCGATAAAATGTGCAACCCCCTCTATGATTTGATAGTGATTATTGCTTGAAACAAAAGAAGATTGTGACATGTAAAAATTTATGGCGCTGCAATCGTTTTATGACATAAAATCTTCATATTGTTTTAACCGCTAAACCTAAAGTTTTCAACAGTGGTATAAAAAGTGTTATAAAAGTGATAAAGTGAATTATTATTATATTATTTCAGTAGGTACTTATGTTCTATTATATAACCATGTGTTTATTATGAATGAATTAATAAATAACTCATTTGAAAAAGTTTTAACGACTTTTTTCTCTTCGTACTGCATTTCGTGTAATGTGGAATACTTCATATAAGTCGATGCATACCTATACCATATTAGCCTCATATCGAATGAATATTTTTAGATAAATTATGTCTGAATCCAAGAAATGGAAGCAATGGGAGGCTGGTGACATGGAAAAAGCTATTGACGCATATAGGTATTTGTGATTTTCGCAAAAAAATTTGGTAAGTAAATTTCTTATTCCATATTACCCCTAATTCTCATAATACCCGAAAAACGACATAGTCGTCATTTTTGATACATAAGTCCTTCATTTTTTATTGAATTTGTATATGCGGTATGAACACTAGTCATCACTTACCAATATGACAAAAAAGGATTCCATTATTTTTAACCGTTTACGAGATTTTTGCAAAAAAGAAAATTGTATTCCATATTTACCGAACTTACTGTATGGTTTTTGAAATGACCGATTCAATTATACTGATCATTTCGATCTTTTGTCTCGTTTCAACTGTACAGGTACCCATTATTCTTGAGAATTTTTCCAAAACTTACAATTTCAACGTCCATACAACTCTTAAAAATGCTTAAAAATATAGAGTGTGTTATCCTACAGGTGATTTACTTCATGGTTTAATCGCTATTTAATTAAAATAAAAGTTAAGTCAACCCACAGTTTATCTTATATGTAAATTTCGAAAATGAACAATGACACTTGATGCCTTAATTATTGCTCAATAAATAACTAAAGCGGACTAATACTTGGGGGAAGAGCCGGCGTTGAAAGTAATCCAGGGCCGCTGCCGCTTATCCGCCAACCCCAAATCCGGCCTTCCGGCATCATTATGCCACGCCATGGGATTCCAGATATTGTTTTCTTGATTACCTGCGAACCTGTCTCAAAATAAATATAAAATGCAAATGTTGTTCGTTGATTCTCAATATAGTTACATAATTAATTCTTTATTTAGAAAGGATATTTAATTTAGTTCAAAGAGTGGTATTTCAGAAAAAAATATATAAGAAACACGTTGCTTGTCTGTGTTAACACATGATTTTTTACAGTAATAAATTAAAGTTTAAAAATATGTCAAATGAGTTCCAAAACTGCTTTCGTTACATCAAAAAAGTTGCAACTGAGATTCTGATACCCTTTGAATAAGAAGTAAATGCATTTCTTAGTATGTATTTGACTTACTTATGATGAAATTTAGAAGCCATCAAGTTTAAAATGTAGACACAATACATTGCTTGCTCCTTCAAAAAGGAAAGTCGTTTTTCAGCTCTATGGATCGCAAAAAAATATAATTTTTAACGGTTTTTGTCAGAGCCTTCAACCAGTAATGTTGCCTATCACATTGGTAATTGCTGTCTCAGAAAGTTGAATATGCTTTGCTTGCGCAAATAGACATAAAGTGTTCATCAAAAGTGTCATTCTTCTTCATTATAATGTTGGTCCTCATTTTGCTCAACTGACTAAGAAATCTTCAACAATTTGCATAGAAAAATATTTTCCAATCCTTTTTATAATTTTCATTTGTTTAGATTTCCCAAAGTGACTTGATTGAGAACCAAACTTTCCCGAATATGAAATTTTTCTTATTTAAGTTTTGTTAAAATAAAAATTATGATTATTAAATGTTTATGTAAATTAGAGCTTACCTCGTATATGCCTACATTCAGTGAAAAAAATGAAATTTTTTTAATGAAAGCAAAAATGATGTAAAAACGTCTACTAAATTTTAGAGAAAAATCCCATAGTGGAACGATGAACTTTAAGGTCTGTTTAAATGAATTGATAGCTGTATAATAATTCAATTAAGGTTTTGCAATTTTCCCTACGTAAATCACACCGGATTTAGACAAAACCATTAATATTGTTGCATTAGAGCGAAGAAAGGAAAAGGCGTTTTGAGGAGAAATTCACATCACGTGCCATGAGGAATGGCCGGTATCGAATTTCGTTCAGATTAAAACTATTTGAAGGAGGTTACAAGTACCCCTCTTTTTTCGATAATATATTATTGGAAAATCAGACTCAATTCAGTTGAAAAAAACATGTACCAGTTTTTTTCAAAAAATAAAAAGTTGAAAAGTTTCAAATTTAATATTTTTCATCAATAGAAAGCCCTTTATCTCTCTCTGAAAAATAATAAAATAAAAATACAGAATTTCTAGAAAATTGAGAAAATTAAAAAAAAAATAGAAATTAGGAGAGAATTAATGACATTTTTCGAAACCTTGAAAAATAATAAAGGTCATCATCTCGGTATGATTTTTGGATTGAAAATATTTAAAGTTATTGTTTCTAGAGTACCTTTTTTCAGATTCAGATTCTGCAACTTCATTATTTTGTTCCTGTCGTTCAAGAAAAAATAATTGGGAAGGAGATTGCCCAGTACTACTATTAGATCTAACGTTTTTTGTCTAATTAAAGATGCTCAATTTGATCACTTAGGTCCACCTTTCATCCACGAAGCTACTCGTTAAAAACTTTAATCACTCACCAATTTCTAGCACATCATTGGATATCGCTAGTATATCGATTTAAATCACATTTTACAATACACTACACCAGTAGCTGATCGACCGCCAGCCAGTAAATTATTTTACGCCACAAGACATCGCGTGTAAATAATATTTTCGTTTAATTTGCTTGTGATTTTTCTCTTTGAAAAATGAAATTCTATTGTGGATAAACAAAGTGTGAATGAATTTACTCCTTTTCTAGAATGTATGATATTTTATTATCTTGTTGCAATTCGGCATCGACTACAAACTATCTACGATGTTTATCACTTTTATCATCATCTTCTTCTGCTTCTATGTCTAACATTGTGATAATTCAATAAAATAATTGTCTCTTGTTCATTATTTATAATTTGACATCACGCGACCTAAACAAGAAGGTATAAAATACGTTTGTAATTGCTATTATATCCATGCGTGTACAAGAACTGATTGTGAGTATCTATTAGATACTATGTATTTATTTTTATACTATTTATAAGCTCTCGTTACGTCTAGCTTAGGTAATAGGTATTCTATATACTAGAACAGGCTAGATACCCATTACCTAAGTTAGATGTAATTAGAGCTTATAAAATTTAAAATAAAGAAAATTGATTAATTTGCTCAATTTTTGAGTTAATTTTGAAGAGTCTTTGAAAGATGTCTGTTTATTGTTCTCCAGACCTTCCATAATATAATACCAATCATTTTGGAACACTTTCTATGACTCTCATATACCTAACTGCATTTGCATTTCGGCAGTTAATCGCATGATATTCTCTTTTCGGCCAGCAACTGTAATAGGGCAGTTAAAGTAAAACCTTCCTTTAAATGATAACAGAAAAAACAAAAATCTAATGGTGGCAGATCGCACAATTTGGTAGCTCTTTGATTTGAAGATAGAAGAAGACCTAGAAGCCTGGTTAGCAATAACCTGGTCGTTTCATGCGTTAGATGAAATGTAATATGATAATCATAGGATATAATATATAATCTATATATTATATAATATAATATATAATAATATATAATAATAATCATAGGATATATAATAATAGGATATAATGTAATATCCTATTTTCATTATATGTATAGCAAATACTTGCTATAACAATTACTGCTGATTAAGGAAATGGTTTAATGTTACCTCCATCTCATTGAAGGCTTAGCAAGCAGTGTATTTTAGAAAATCCACAGATTTTCCTCATAAACACATTTAAGACCTCATTTAAGACGATCTTCATTATCAAATAGATTTTTTTTAATCAGCATCACATTCTGTTATTTCTTAAAAATAGTTAAGATGACTTCCCCATGGGCGAATAATGAACTATAAAATTGCTTTACCACGTTCACAAAACGCAAACGATGAGCAATTCCAAATTCTTAAGTTCACTTTGAACCACTTTTTGAGTTAATTCTGTCCATGTCTATTTAATTAATATTTAAAATGATGGTATATGATTTAAATATGGATAGTATTGAGGAAAATTACTTAGATATATGTATGTAAGATTTTTCAATGATTGCTTCAGGATTTATCAATGCAATTGCACGCTTATTTCAATTCTTATATTGACCTTCCTCCCCCGGTGAAAATTGATTATGCAGTCGATAAGAGCGTACGGTCCTTATCTGGTATTTGTTCTTTTCTATTCGGTAAATGCGATCGTTTCCAATTCCGCTCATTTTCCGAGAAAATCGTTTTATGGCCTAGGGTAAGATTATATCGTACACAATTTGATGATCGTATATTTTTCACTCTTTCGCCATACGAAACTACCATTTGATAGAGGGTGACTACAATTGTTTAACATTAAAACGAATTTTTAGACCATTCACTGGTTCACAGATTCGCAAAGCGAAAAATAAATCTTTAAAACTCGTTTTGAAATATGAAAAAGAAGTTTACTTTATGGATGGAAAGTAACCCAACGAAGAATCTCATGAAAACTTATCGTCGTCGCGCTGGCAGGGCCAAAGGCTTCGACCTCACTGCGGGCGTCCATCTAAAAGTCAAATAGGGCTCGGCTCTTCTGACTGTTCCGGGGATTTACTAAATAACAGGGCGCTCACTCATACAGGGAACAAAGTCATTGTATTTATTTATCCGTGGCACTCGTAGGGTTTTCAGAAATTTAATTTATATCCTGAATGAAAGACAATCTTTTGTCACATCTTAAAATATGATATAACGTTCAACAATAAAATTAATTGTTCTGCACAATTCTAGGTGTCTCAAAATCTTCTATAATAAGTGAAACTTCTTATGCAATAATACGTTTTTAAGAAAAAAATAAGAAAGACAAAGAGGATCTAAATACGATGTAATGGAGCTTCTTTAGACGTCGTTTCAAATTGGTTAAAGGAAAATGTATGGAAGACTAGCTAAATATCCTGTTTCACCTTTATTTTTTATTACTTAGCAATAAAATTTGGGACTTTTCATTGTTCATAACAAATAACATATTGAAACTATGTAGTAGGTTATCGATTATTAATCTGTCGCTGTTCTAGCTGTTAACGATATTAAAAGAAATTAGGTCTTCTACGATATTTTTATTATATTTGTATCTTTATTTGTATTTAAATATATAAATATACATTTATATATTTATAAAAATTAACAATAAACCTTTTTTATAAATTTGGTCAGCGCAAGCATGCATGGTCACATCATTGTCACTTCGCGATTATACGTTAAGGAGATGATTACTATAATTTTATATTAATTACTATTGTGTTTTTATTTTTAAAAAGAAAGACGGGAATAAAAAAGTTGAAGTGAAATACTATGGAATATGGATTAATGGAAACATAGCAACAAGTTGTCCAAAACCTATGAAGGAGAAAGGGTCTTTTTAGAGTGACAGGGCACACCAACAGAACAATTGAAGAGTCAAAATATCAAAGGTGCTAAATGCCAAAAACAGAAAATCGAGAAATTGAAAGAAAAACTTAATTGATTAGATGTATAATGTTAACAAAAAACACAAGCATAATTAGACCCAGTTAAGCAAAAAGCTACCCACCAGCTTAACTAACAATTAACTAAAAATTATCATAATATTATACTTATTACGGGACATTAAATCTTTGAACTTTTGAAAAACATCTTTTATAATTTTAGGGTTGGTAGCTTTTTGCATAACTGGATCCAATTAATAACCTGGAGTGTTGGTGCTTAGCGCATAACACAAGATATTGCTGATGATACATAGATCATTTTAAAAGAAAAGAAAGAAAATAACGATTAACTCAAAATTGGGACTTGGCACCTTTGATATTTCTACTCTGCAATTGCATACAGGGTCCTCCGATTTGTTCCAGACAATCTAAAATGTGTGGTAGATATCATCATTTTAAGTACAAATGTTCATATGAATATGGGCCCGATCTCGACTGGTAGGGGAATTACAGGGTGTTAAAATAAAAAAAAAAACTTTCAATATGAATGTTTATTGAAAATTATTAACAACTGAAGGTTTTGTTTTTATCATAGCCTTAATTCTATTCTGCATTGAAGAGATTAATTTCTAGAAATATAATATTTTAATGGAATGATTCAAAACATTCGTACTTCTCCTTCATAGCAGGTAATGTTTTTTGAGAATTATTTCTCAATTCCTTTTTCATCTTATGTCACACAGTTTCGATTATATTTAGATCTGGGCTTTTGTTACTTAACGAAAGCACACATATATTATTATAACGAGCAAACCAATTCTTTATAGTTTTGACTGTAAGAAAGACGCACCGCTCTGGTAGAAGACAAAATATGTATTTGGATTAGCATTTTTCAGTATATCACTAGCTGGTAATAAATTGTTTTGTAATATTTCTTAATATTTCATAGCATTTATCCATCTTCTCATCTACAAACTAATAATTTCTTTTAAACAATCATTGTCGAAGGCTCTGTTTTGACCGGATTACTTTCTTCCTTAGATCTCCAATGCAGACATTAAACCTTGATTCATCACTGAAAATAATTCTAAACCAGTCGGCAACTGTCCAAGATTATTTAGCTTTGGTCCAGATTAATTTTCAATGTTTTTAGATTTCAGTTAAAAGAAAATTCTCTTTTGTGTAAATAAGATATCGAACATTCAAGTACTAAAAATTTTCAATAAAAATTATGTTTATTAGTTGCTTTAGTTGAAGTTATGCCAAAAAATTAATTAAAACAAATAAAAATTTTTTAAAAACCTATGTATTTTCTTAATTTGTTAGGAAAATGAGTTTAACAATTTCCTGAATAATTTGATAATTAAATAACGGAAAAATTCTCACCGTCCAACCATTAAATTGTTACGACTCATAATTGGCGAGAAATTGTTCTATTTTTAATTCTCTGAAAAATTTTCGTAAAATACAAAGCCGATATCAAAAATAGGAAATAGAAATTACGTTAAAACAAATGGTAAATATATTTTTTGAATAAACAATTGTAAAATACATTAGGTGATTATGGTAAAAAATAGTCAATATTCTAAATATTCTAAGTAATAAAAAAATAATAACTAAAACCCAATATAAAATTTGTTTATTATCGTAAACCGCATGGGCCATGAAATTTTGATAAGTGCAATATTATTTTGAGTTTACAAAGAAAATGCAATATAATTTTTTTCAGTCATATACAGTACTTTTATATTAAAATTATTCAGTAAATTAATCTTCCAAAAATTCGTTCGTTTGGTATTCAACTGAAGTTTTCCATTTGAAATTTAATATCTAAGTAAATAAAAAAAAGATTTTTAAAAGATAATTCCAATTTTAATACTATCCTTCGTGCAAAGCACTGATATGTAATGCTCATTTCTGACGACAAATGAGAGGCGACGATTTATCGTTTATGTATGTGTAAAGTACGCTCTACAAAGACATACAAACAACAATAAAGTTTCAATTTACTTGAAATGTGCTTTACATACATATATTTTTTTGACTTTCTTTTAATATACAGGATATTTGGTGGATTGTTTGCCAAATTGACATGACCAAAAGAAGGAGTCACTTACCATTTCTTCAGCCCTAATAACTCATTCTTGGTACCACGGTTTTTTTTTTATTTTTACTTTAAGTTTTCGGAATAGGTAAAAATAATCTCGTAAGTCAATTTTACATTGCAATAAAGAAAGCTAAAAGCACTCGCGCTCTTCTAATTCTTTTGAAAAGTTCTCTAGTCGTTTTCCTTTCCAACTCTATGCAATATCCACAACAACCTTTTAATAACTTCACTAATTCGTTAAATTTTGTAATCGGGACCCATCAGGCTCAGATTTGATTTTATGGTAAGAACATTAGTATTTTTTAATCATTTATTTAATAATCACAAATATTATTTCTACCGTAGTGGTACGTAAACGCATTTCTTCTTTAATAGTGACGAAAGCCGTAAATATGCATTGTACTAAATCGTCCTTACTTTCAAATTCCATGGCGTACATAAGTTGTTTGACCCGTCCCTAGACGTAAAAAACTAACGGAGTTTGGTCTGGGGAACGTGGAGGCCATAGAAAATTAATTTAAACAAAATCAAAGAAATTAATAATAAATTTTTACTCAAACTGGACTTGATCTGTTCTGTCTACTCTTACATGTGATATTATGTGAGTAGAGAATAACAATCATCTAAAAGTAAACAATAATGTGAGATTAAACAAGATTTCAATCTAATAATTAGTTAAATTTTTGTGAATTAAATTAAACCGTAACAAACGGACAGTGTTACAGTGAAAGATTCAGTTTACGGCCGATACGGTTTACAACCGATTCAGTATACGATTGATTCGTTCGTGAATGTTTCGGTTTACGATTACATTTTATATTATGTACAGCTGAAAAATTTGTAGACGTGAATAAAATATAAATTGGACCTTCACTTAGTAAAACTTACAATTTGTAGGCGTCTTTCTTTTTGAGATATCATTTAATTAACCCATTAGTTCTTAGCGTTACATATACATATGTAACAGCTTTTATCTATAGTCTGGGCACTAAAGGGTTAATGTTACCCTACTTCGTGATTGATTGTCTACAAAAATTATACATATGTAAATACAAACAGTTCATTTCAAGATTTCCTTAGTTCCCTTAGATTTTGAAAACTACATTTTTTTTAACTAATCGCCGAAACTCGTAAAAATATTATCGAAATGGGCTTTTTGTATAAAAATTGCTTTGCTATTTTTTATTCCCTACTCCTGACATCTACTTCCTTAAAAATCGTAAATGGGAAAGGTTATTGAATTATAATTCAGTCTAATGATCTTGGAAATTCCTATATTTTGGAGATTTGTTTTTTGTTATTTGATCGATTTGTTTTAGAGATATTTGGGAAAAATTTACTCTTTTACTGAAAATAATATTTAATGACATTTTCAGTATAAAATTTAATATCAACTCGATAGAGATAGAAATTTTCATTTTGATGAAAATTAATTATTTTTAAATTTTCAATGAGATGGGATTTTTCTTCATTATGTTCTATCAGTCCAGCAATGATTAAACAATGAATATCTCAAATAAATGGATAGGAAAATGAGGATGTACATATAAAGTGACCAGCTACATCATCCGATTTATCGCCGCTAGACTATTTAATGGGGTTATTTAAAGTCTATTATTTATACTCTTCAACCTTAAAATTTAGAAGAATTTCATAAAGATTATTAAAAACTATCGTATAATCAAAGAAATGGAAAATGGAAATGGAATGTGGGTCTGGATTTCGAACAACCATTATACTATTGTTTAGAAAACAACAGACATTTTGAAAATTTACTCAATTGAATTTTTGGTCAATAAAATGTTAAATAGTTAAAATTGATATGCTATTTTTATTATTTTTCAACATCTTTAGTACAGTGCTTAACAATTGCTAAGGATAATAGGTGTTTTTTGAAAATTGTTCGTTTTTCGCTACAGACAAAAAATGACAATAAACAAACGCCCATTCAAACAAAATGTATTTTAACTGATACCGCAGCCAAGATATTAACATACTTTTCAATTTATTCTACTTTTACAAAAGCTGACATGAAATAATGCTTTGATCTCTAGCAATTNGATAAAAAGTCGATTTGTTGAAAAAAATATAATAAAAGTCCAAAAAAAAAAAGAATTAAAAATTCTTTAAATTCAACAGCAGAAAGGTGGAACGTTTGAACTAGTACGATGAAATTGGATTTGAAAAGTGCAAACTTGCTTATAAGTCGATGGAATCAACTTTGAACATCTTTCGTAGAAATAAGTAAAATGCTATAAACTATAAACTTTAAGAATTTTTAATTCACTTTCTGTTCATCTCTAATTACATTTTTTTTTCAATAAATCGACTTCTTATGTTAAAGTGCACAGGTGATTAAAATTTGTTGGATAAGTTGTGAATCACCCTGTATATTGTTGAAATCAATTTAACAACGGACACCAAATCTATAATATTTCCTGTTGAAGTAGGTCATGTTAAAATATGGTAAACTCTACAATAAAAACAAGTGTCTCTGTTGGCGAACAAGCATTGCAGCCGAAAGATCATCCAAGGAGTGTTGAATTGTGGTAGTGGCTTTTACATAAATTACACGCAAATGAAAACTATTATTCTGCTAGTTACAGACGAAGCCAAATTTAGAAGAAATGGAGTATCTAAATAATTTTCATAACAACCATGGTAATACAGCTGTAAAAGGAGCCATTATCAGTACAGATTTTTAATTAATATTTGAGCAGTCTATTTACGGGCTTACTTATTGTCACATTTTCTTCCACTTCGATTAACAGGTGAAAGTTATTCAGATGTTGTATAACAAAACTTATCACAGATATTAGAAGATCTCTAAATGTAAGACAGACTATTTGGTTTCTACATGATGGATCGCCACCACATTTTAAACAAGAGGTTCATGACCATTTAAATTCTATGTTTTCCAATAAATGGATAGGGCTTAACAGATGGATTTCGTAGTCTGCACGCTCTCTATACATTACTACTTGTGATTTTTTTTGTTAGGATTACCTAAAACACTTAGTTTGTGAAAATGGAAAATTAAATAACATGGAAGAACTTGGAGATCGAATAAAAAACGCTTGTGAAGTTGTTCGCAGATATCCAGATTTCATGTTCGCAGCATGTACAAAGTCCTGGATACGCCAGGCAAGATTGTGCGTACGTTAAAGAAATTATGAAAGTTTCGAACAATTTTTATAATTCTTTACTCATATTTCTTTAGTTTTGTCACTTTTATGTAAGCTATTTTTGGTGTAAGTAATGATATTTTAAGAGTTCTATTATTTGTTAAAAGAAATGCGTCAACTTTGAAAACACCCTGTATAGGTGTATTTTTGGGCTTCATTCTAAATCTTCAAATTAACTATTACAATAGCGAAACGAGAACGTTTGGCGTAGAAACTTTTCATACGAATATAAATGAGATACGCTGATACCTAGTAGAATTAGGTTTTTTGAGTTTAATGAGTTTTAGTTTGTTTAGAATTCGTGTTTTTTCTTAAAAATGTTACATTTGCTTTAGTGTTCTGACCAGACAAAAGTTACATAACAACTATCGAGTGACTTTTCAAAAAGTGATATTTATATTTTTTTAATGAAATTCTCTGAAGTTCAATCGCAATAATTCACAATGTCGTGGATTAGAAAAAGAGTAGGTAAGTATAAACACCAGCAAAAAACAATATTTTTTTATAGACCTGTGGATAGGCATTTGTTTTTCGTAAAATAATCAAAAATGCAAATATCATTTTGGAAAAGTCGCTCTTTAACTGACGGCAAACATGGTGTTTATGATTAGGAATATTCCTTTGGATTTGACGTGAACCAGGAAAAAACAGATGATATTCTATTAAAAATTAGTTTTAAAACAATATTCGTAGTCACTTGTCCTTCTAAATATGATTAAATTGTTTTTGTTTATATTTTTTAATAAACATTTCAATCAGTTTTTTTCTATTTTTTTGTTGTTACCCGGACGCAATTTAATTAACAATATTTTTTCATAATCGAGATTTGTATGTTTTGCAGCCACACCCGCCGACTCCTATCAGCTACTGAACGCAGCTACACAGCGATTGGTCGCCCAGGGCAGCGGTCAGATCCAACTGTGGCAGTTTCTTCTTGAGCTGCTCGGTGATTCGTCTAATGCCGGATGCATCGTTTGGGAAGGAGCAAACGGGGAATTTAAACTCACCGATCCCGATGAGGTGGCGCGACGATGGGGCGAAAGAAAATCGAAACCGAACATGAATTATGATAAACTCAGTCGGGCCTTACGGTAATAAATATAAAGTAAATAAATATTAAAAAAAAACAACTCAAAAATCTAAAGAGAAGAGAAGATTATTGAAGATGTTTATTTTTAAGTTTAATATTAGATGATAAAGCCCGGACATTTTCAGTTAATAGCACAAATGTTTAGTCAGTTATTTCATATACATATAACCGCCTTTAATCTTTTGATGTTAATAAATACAAGGGTAGATGTAAAAGTTTGCGGCTCTTCGAAAACTAAATTGTTTGCTTTGCAAAGTACCAAGAGTAGTTTGTCCAGTATAAATTAGTTAATCACAATTTTTGTCTTTTTAAGGTACTACTACGATAAGAACATAATGTCCAAAGTACATGGAAAAAGATATGCCTATAAATTTGATTTTCATGGTCTCATGGCAGCTTGTCAAGCTCAATTTCAAAGTCCAGGTGAAATAGCTGCCCATTATAAGTACCAGGCTCATCAAAGTGATTTGGGTGTTGCAATGTTTGCAGCGAATCACGAACATAATGGAAGGATCTCCGGAATTTTACCACCTAGAACCCAACAGGAGGGATTGTTCCATTCCGCTTCTTATTGGCCCTATTCCTCTGTAAGTCTGGATCATCGTGAACCATTTGGTAATTGAACTGCTATCAAGGTGTAGAGGATCAAAATTTTCATTATAGGTGATATTTTTTTAAATCATTACTGGTTGTTAGTGTTACATACTTACATTAGTTTCTTGGTGTTAAAATTGCATATGAGTGAAACATTATCTCGAAGACTATTCAAGTTTGTTCCCTTCAAGCAATTCTGCTATGTTGTCTTATTTTTATTGTTAAACAGTTTTAGTATGTGTTATAAATATCCGATAAATACCAGGTATGCTCAAATTTAATTGATTCTTGCGGGAGCTTTACACGTCCATCGTTTTTCTTCAAAAATTTTTTGACTGGTAGTCTAATTTATATTTGAACAAAATTCCATACAACTTTAACATTAATAAATCGAATATCTCATAAAGCTTCTTCCAGAGCACCAAATAAATAGAAATGCAGCTTGTTTATCATATCTTTACTTAGTATGAGGACAAACGTTGACGTGAAGAAGAATAATTTAATAGAAAACTGCTAATGGGTCCTTTACCTCTTTTTGAAACAAAAGCAAAATAGATTTAGTTTCTTCAACCAGCATTTGGCAATAATAAGCGGCATTACCGGTTCAACGATTGTGATAAATCTAAGTTTCATCACAAGTAAGTAACTTACTAAGAAAAGTGAAAAAGTCTGGTCTTCTAGTTTAAGACGTCTGTATTTTACTTTACTTTACATGTATGTGACATCAAAATTCCCGATTAAATTTGAACATACCTCACAGATAAGCAGGTGTTCATTTAAATAATTCAATCCAAGGCCGTTTTCCAAATTTTTGTAGTAATTATTTATAAGAATTAGTCAAGTTTAAAAACCATAAGGTCATTTTTAACATATGGTAACCAATTATTCAGGCTGAAATATTTTTACTCCTGACATTTCGTCTAATATTGAATTTTTAAAAGCGATATGGTAAAGAAGGTAGTATTTCTGGTAATGTTACACTTGAAGCTGATTTTGTATAATCCTCACCGGTTCAAACAACCGGTGTCCTGCATTCAACATTCATCAATTTTACCGGTCTTTAAGACCTCCAATCAGTAAATGAAGTTTGTTGTTAATCCTAAGATAATTTTTTTAAGATTCTGGAAGCACTGCTTAAAGTATCGAATTGAACGCAAATAATTCGAATTGTGTTTAAAAAGATTTTTATTGCCTATTGTAGAGTGGAGGAATACATTTTCTTTTTTTCATAAAACGAAAAGGACTATAAAGAGACAAATAGTATTCGAAACGTACACTCTTAAAGTAGATTTTATGATACAATGGGCGTAACTTTAATTTCTCGTCAGATTTTTTTGTTTTCTTGCTGATAAACGGCATATTATACAGTGTGTGTAGTAATTCTAAGAACGATGGCTAGTTTTTTGTAAGAATGATTTGAATTTTTAGATTTTTGTTCTGTCAAAGTTCTTATTCTTACGCAGCAAATTACTCATTACAATCCATGTAAATATCTAATAAACTGTTTTAATAATACGTATAATACTCGAGTTATTTAAGATATAATTTTAAGCTGTTCTTAATTACTAATAACATTTTTCTTTTGTCAATAAATAGTACATAATTCATTTTTAATAACGAAACGATGCGAGACAAGGTACACGAGGCGGAACAAGGGTGAGAATGATAGATAATCTTGATTTTACACAGTGAGGAAACATTGTCACACAAACTCTTACATAAATTAACAAGCCTTTAAATTCATTATAACAGCTACAAATAAACGTACTTTTAAAACATTTATATACCTAATAAGTAGAAATATCATTCTTGTAGCATTGAGATTATGCTTAACCAAGTCTTGACAACTCAATACGTGAGCTTAAACAAACATTTATTTATACGTAATAGAAATATTTTTCTGAATATGAAACTGTTCTTAGGTACGAAACTCCTTTATTCGACTTTTTCGCCTTTCTTGCCGATCGGTATGGCGGCCTTTACTCTGGAACGAAAAACAACATTATAAAAAGTGAAAATGTCAATTAGGAAATTTAATTCGTGAGGCAAATAGCAAAAGGCCACGAGGAAATCTATTTTTAATCATGAGATATTTTCATGATTCAATTTATTTTGTTTGGTCTCCTTGTTAACAATTGTAACAAAAACAATATGTACTCACTTTGCAGTAATTTCAGCGATTTTCACTCTGGCAATCTCTAGATTGGCATCGATTTGAGCTTGATTGGCTTCGTAAACTTTCGGGAGTGTGAACAATGTAACCCATGCTAAAACATTAAGACAAATAACAAAATAATTGACTTTATAAAAAAACATTTTTTTATACCAATAATTACAAGAGTCATTCCGTTAAACCACGAACCGATATACGTGAGTACCCATAAGAGAACGCCGAATTTTATCGAATCAACCAAATCTTCAACAAGAAATAGTCTTCGTAATTCAGTGATTGCCGCATTTAAGTGAGCTATGACCACACGACACAGTTCTTGGGATTTTTCTTGAGAAATCGACACATCAAAGTCCAAATATTGCCTAAAATAAACAAAATTTATTTGTGACTAATACATACATATAATAAAAGATCAAAAAATGAAAATCATCGTGTAACAATAAGGTTGGTTTTGTGTTAATCAGCACTTGGTGCAGAGGCTCGTAAAACCAACCTCTTGAATTTGAGAGGTAATGTGCTTTTATTTTCAAAAATAGTAGATCTTCTCTGATCGAATCAACTGTGCTCCAGTTTGTAACTAACAAAACAGGGCCTGTGAAAAATGATATCTACATCTACTCGCTAAACATGTTTCCTTGATTATTGGCTCTACTGCTTAGCTTCACTTTCATATTGTTAGGACTAGGTCGTCAATATTATCATGAACATTTACGAAAATAGGCTTAGTACTCTGCACGTGACTACCCTTTCCTATTTTTAAAAATTGATATCTCACTTATATTTCATCTATTTTTTCTTTTTTGCCAAATTTTTATTTTTAGGAAAACCAATAGACATTGTTTATTTTTAACTTGAACCTTTTAATATAAAAAAAAACGACTTACTTGAATGGATGTCCATCACCAGTTTTTTGAATCGCTTGAACGATATTTTTGTAGATCCTAAATGTAATTGTGCCCGATAAGATTGCCAGAGACACATAGGCAATTACACTGATAAGGGAGATGTAGGTGAGGGCCAGAAGAACGATTAGAACTCCTCCAAATACTGGAGCGGATCTTTTTGGATCCCGCCAATAAATCAGACTCTCCACTGAAGCAAATAGGAATTTTTTTATTATTTTTTAAAGTG
>JABRWK010000114.1:139089-171020 GCA_013372445.1 Hypothenemus hampei | reverse complement strand
CACAGAATAGAGATATAACCAGAAGTCCGACTCGCAGAATTTTTTGGGATTTTGTGTTCGTTCACGCACGTCTGTGCGCATTGTGTCAATATGGCCGACTCAAGTGTCATATGAGCCTAAACGTTTATTTACCTGATTTGTTTTCTGAGTTTTTGTTACATTTAAAGTTTATTAAAGTGTTTATTTAGTTTCAATTTTTAATTAAGTACTAGTGTTAGTTTTGTTAATTGTTGTTTATAATTATTTTTCAAAAACAAGTGCGATTTAATGGCGAACTATTGTTGTGTGAGGGGTTGTAACAACAACAGCCAGAAAAATCATAAATTAAGTTATTTTTCAATTCCCATGGATTCAATAAGGTAAGGTAAACCAGTTAAAAGTTTAAATAGTTAATCAACTTTTATCATTTCTTATAGACAACTCCAATGGTTGGAGAACATAGAATGATTAGACTTGATGGTTTTAGAACCAATCAAAGTAAAAAACAGAAGGGTTTGCAGTGAACATTTTGAGTCTAGAATGTTTGCTGGGCTTGGCCGAAACAAACTCAAAAAGAACGCCATTCCTACAATTATTAAAAAAGTGGTTTCTGAGCAAGGTGAGTTTTTAATTATTCATGCATTACTTACATTAATATGATATAATGTATGTTATTTATTATTTAGTTTGTTATTATATATTATATTTTTTTATAAAATTGTTAATAAATTTTAATATTCAGTAATATGTTTTTTAATTTTTATTTTTCTTCTATAAATTTATCTACTAATAAGTAAAAATAATCAATTCTATTAAAAACGTTTTTAAATTTTTGTACTTTGCCGCGTGAATATTCAACGTGAATATAGCAATGATTCTACATATGTCTTGCGCACAGACGTTGCGCGAGGTTCATTTAGACCCATCCACATCAAAGGTGCCGACAGCGAGTCGGACTTCTGGTTATATACCACAGAATAGAGATATATCTCTATTCTGTGGTACCACCATGCAGAAACAAATGATTGGTGTATTTTGTTTTTCCCTAAAAAAACTGACATTTAAATTCATGTAATAGCCACATTGATGGCACATGAACAAAAGACAGATAAATGGCTAATTTCATGACATATTCTTTTAAGAAAAAAATTAAACACTCATACTATTTGTTCAATGCTTGTAGGACCCTTTTTGAAAGCTTATGCCTCATTTAGTTACTAATTTTGTTAACAAATGTCAATTGCCGTGTATTGAAACCATAAATGCCATAAACAAAAAAAAGAAGAATTGTCGCAATAACCTTATATTCGGGCGGTTTGTTTTCTTGAAAAGCTTTTAATTTTTAGGCAAATCGCCTAAATTATATTTATTTTTCAGTAATTTTGCTGTAATTACGCTATTCTTTCAATGAATAAGTCGTGAAAAGTTTTATTTGGCACTCACGTAGTCGTCATGGTTTCCGATCCACTGACGTGAGTTCTTGACTTTAATTTCATTGTAAAGAAATTTATTTTCAACAAATATTTGATATTCTTAATAGCACAGTTATTTTATTTTATTTTTAATTATGTTTCGTGCTAGAAATTTATTTAGTGTCATTAAGATTATTTCACCATGGAACGTCTCACATGTTCTCGTAACTCAAGAAATAAATATTGCAAGTAAGTTTTCAAAATACAAATTTACATCTATATTTAAAATGAAAATTTTTATCTAATTAGGACCGTTATTATTATATTCACCGCTCACACAACTTAGAAACCACTATAGCACTGACGGAAGCCAAAAGGTATGTGACAATGATGAAAACCCTTCAAGGCAGACCTCACATCCTACCCTTAAGAATTCCTCTGGTTCCCGACCCACTCACGAAAATGTCAAATTAAAAGAATGGACCCCTGTTGAAATAAACCCTTTTAAAGCCTCTCCTTATTCCATTAATCCGGTAGTCTTTTTACATTTATACATATGAATTTTATAAACTTAATTCTAGAAAGCATCTTCCAATGAAAAATGTACTCCTAGTAGTTCATTGGGCCAACTACCTCATCCTCAGGGTTCATCACAGGACAATGAGAAAAAGAACAATCAAAAGAAAAAGAGAATGTTACTTTTTGGACTTCTTGTGGCTAGTGCTTCATTAGGAGCGGTAAAATAGTCAATATAAAAAAAGTTCTACTGCACAAATTTGATTTATTTTAGTTGTATTATGTGGGGATGGGCAGGGAGTCAGATAAACAAAAGACCTCTAAAAAAAAAATCGAAAAAAGGAGGAGGTAAAAGCTAATATTTTTATGCATAATTCGTTATAGACAAATATTTTCTTTTATTTAGCTGTGGATTTTAAAGATCCTAGAACATCTAAAGACATTCCAAAGAATGTTCCTTATTTACTTATTGGAGGAGGAACAGCCTCTTTTACAGCATTTCGAGCAATTAAGTCATCTGATCCCACAGCAAAGGTAAAATCCATAGAAGAATGTTGTTTATTAACGGAAATTGATGAATTAATTAAAAATACTTTTACAAGGAATTACCATTGCAATTAATGCATTGATCCCTTTGTTTCACTTCATCTTTCATCTAATTTATAGAATGCCTATGGATAAATATTTAAGGGCACACTAACAATTACAATTAGAGATAGTTTTAAATTTCAAGTTCCCATACCTACTTTTAGTTCCTATTGTATATCCTATTCTACAATTACATATTATTTTAGGTACTAATAGTATCCAATGAACCATATTATCCTTATATGCGACCACCACTTTCAAAGGAAATTTGGTTTAATGATGAATTGACTCTACCTACGAACTTAACTTTCAAACAATGGAATGGATCTGAAAGAAGGTGAATCGAAATATCAATTCTTATATTTAAAAACTGAATAAAACATTTTTAGTTTATTTTATGAACCAGAAGATTTTTATATCAATTGTAAAGACTTGATGAACAGCGAGAATGGAGGCGTTGCTATCGCAAGAGGTTGGACGATAACTCATTTGGACGTTACGGAAAAATTGGCATTTCTAGAAGACGGAGAGCCAATTAAGTATGATAAATGTTTAATTGCAACGGGTATTTGTCAAATTTAATATTTGAATCTTTCTAATTGATTTAATTTAAAAATTTTAGGAGCCACCCCGAAAATTTCCCCTGTATTTGAAGTTGCAAGTGCGGATGAGGCGTTGAAAAATCATATTAAACTTTATAGGAATATTGATGATTTTAAAGATGTATTTGAATCGTTTAACGGATCCAAGTCTGTTGCTGTCGTTGGTGGTGGATTTTTAGGAAGCGAATTAGCATGTGCCTTTGGAAGAAAAGGTAAAATTATTAAAAAAAAAATAGGATTGCTTCATTTTAATGGATGTTTAATGTTATATAGATCATAAAAGGAATAAGAAAATTTATCAGATATTTAAAGAAACTGGAAATATGGGGAAAATCCTTCCAGAATATCTTAGTTTGTGGACTTCGGATAAAGTTAGAGCTGAAGGCGTTCAGGTATTTCATTCAATTTAATGGAAATCTTTTATTCATGTATTATTGGTTTAGGTACTGCCAAAAACTGAAATTATTGATGTGAAATCAAAAAATAAGAAAGTTGAATTGACATTAAGTAGCGGCAAGACTCTTACAGTCGATTTTGTAGTTGTTACAGTAGGTGTAGAACCAAATACCGAATTGGCTCAAAAGTCAGATTTGGAAGTAGATCCAGACTTAGGAGGTTACATAGTTAACACTGAACTACAGGTATGTTAATATGTTATCTATAATGAAATCTAAAACAAAACTATTTACAGGCTCGTACAGACTTGTATGTTGCCGGTGATTGTGCCTGTTTCTACGATCCTCGATTGGGCAGACGTCGAATAGAGCATCACGATCATGCAGTTGTATCTGGTCGATTAGCAGGTCAGAAAATTGTTATATGTAACCCAAAATTTGTAATTTTGTTTGTATCTTATTTATACAGACAAGCAAATCTTATGACTTTTATAAGCTAATTTTATGACTTATAGGTGAAAATATGACAGGATCACGACATCCGTACTGGCACCAAAGTATGTTTTGGAGTGATCTTGGACCAGAAGTCGGTTATGAAGCTATAGGAATAGTGGATTCATCTTTACCGACAGTAGGAGTGTTTGCAAAGCAAACAGATAAGGATACACCTCAAGCGATTGTAGATCAAACTGGGGAAAGCGATCGATCAAAGACTGAACAGGTTAAATGAATTAAAATATAAAAAAACTGTAATAAATTCGTATCATCAATTTTTTAACAGCTACCGGAAGAATGTGAAAAATACTTATCCGAAGAAGAGAAAGAAAAATTAAAGGAGACAAAAAAATTGTTGCCCAATCCGGACAACGGTGAGGATTATGGAAAAGGTGTAATTTTCTATTTGCGCAACGACGTTGTTGTTGGAATTGTATTATGGAACGTTTTTAATCGGATGTCCATAGCCCGTCAAGTTCTTAAAGATCAAAAAAGATACGATGATCTTAATGAAGTTGCGAAACTCTTTAATATACACGGCGAAGAATAGATTACTATAACATGGTACAATATAAGATATAGGTTAAAGAATTGAAATGCCGAATGTAACTAATTAATTGGTCAATGGGGTTTATATGCTATTTGATAGGTTAACAAGTCTATTTTCATTTTGTGATAACATTTATGTATAAATTTCATAGATTTTTTTTGTCAATAAAATTTTAATTTATGAAGTAGACATGACAGAATGCTTGTTATTGACAATGAGACGACGACAATTGCATAATAAATTTTTATTATTTCTATTCATTACTGCTTTTTGTGAGGTAGAAACATTTATAACGTGTTTTTGTTGCCACATGGTTATATTGTTTTTAATTAATGCAGGAGTTAACGCAAAAATGATTTAATTGTAAGTCAAACAGTTTTATTTGAGAAAAATTAATTCATTGGTTTGTAATTTGACCTTTTGGCCCAAAAAAAAAATGCATATCTCCCATACTGGCAGATTACTACGACTTCTTTTTCCCAAAACGTGTCTATAATTTCCCCTAAATAAAGTTGTTTTAAAAAAAAATAGCCAAAGGCAAAATTGGTGACTACAAAAAGCATTGTACATATACAAATAAAATTCCCCTAAGAAGACCGTAGAGAAATAAAAATAAGTTATAGTAATCGTTATATTTAACCATAATAGTATCCTTTCTTCCTTTCCCACTAAACTTAGTAATGTTACAAAAATAAAACGGTCATCTAGTGTGTTCTAGTTAAATCTTTTACAAAATAGAGTCTGTCCCAGATGAACAGCATGGGGATCTTGAAAACAGCAATAGATACAAGCTCGCTTAAATTGGGAAAAGTTGCACAATTTAAAATAAATTAATAATTTGTTTTGATAGTTAGCAAAAGTACGTTTCAGTGTACCTTTTTTCTTTATTTAAACTTTTTAATCCCACGTTAACATTAAATTATAATGATACTGAGAAGGTAACTATGCACTATACTTTCAAACTACGCATGAGTTCCGCCTGCACTTTTTTTTTTGAGAGACCTGTGTTATAGTTTGGTATTTTACACCTTTAAACAATTTTTAATGACTCCATGGCATTTGTTTACTTATTGTGTGCCGTTGTTATAAATCAAAATCATGGTCAATTTATGACACAGTGCATAGCGTTTCTGAAAAAATATCAAATGTAATATATGACTGAAAAGAGAATTTTATGTCGACTTCAAAAATATAAATATTTGATCTCCAAAAGTAAGGACTTTATAAGAAATTTGGCACCATTGCTAAGAAGTTCTCAAAAAGTGTCTTAATGTAAAACTTTAATTCCTCTCACACTAACTATACGAGATTTATTTGCAAAAAATGAAAACCGCAAAACATTATTAATTTGCTATAAATAGCGCAACTTTTTTTTAATTAAGTGATCATGGATTTACTGTTTTCAAGATTCCCATGTTGTTCATCCTTATCTGGGATAGACTGTATACAGGGTATGCTAGAAATGTGCATTTATCTATTTTTAAATTTGTTGATGTTGATATTTGTTTGCATTTTGTGATTTTATTTTATTTACCCAGTCCTGTTTTACAAATTTATTTATTGGAGAAACAAAAGAAGTCTCAAAATCTTCAGAATAACTGTCGAGTTACTAATGTTTTTACATATGATGAAGTGTTTTATCTCTTAAATTCACTCATACATGAAACATCTACCAAACTATTTAAGCGACTTTTGCTTTATGAAATGTAATGTTAAAAAATGTGCATGATCTGAACTAGATTACAAATTAGGATTTGTTTGACAAAGTTATTTTATTATTTTACGTGTAAAGAAAAAAAATTTAAAAAAAACACAGTCGATACAAAAATATTTGGGGATCATCTGTTTTCTTTCTATCGTTTTGTATGAAATCTTTTTAAAAATTGGACGAGTATTATTGATAAAGATAATATCTTCAGGTAATGCAGACAATGAGGATTAGTTATTTCTTCAATTGTTTTCTTTTAAATATTGCAATTAAAAATCATGTTGGTCATAGAATTTATTTCATAAACTACTACATATTTGCGTGTATGGAATAGCCAACAAGATAAAATATGTGAACATGGAACAACAATTTTAAACTTCCACATATAAATAATAAATAAGATTAATAGGAAAGCATAATTGGTTCGTAGTCAACATAACAATGCTGGTCCACATATCAAATGCCACCTATCTTACCTGACGAATAAGTATCCTTTTCTAAGGAAAACTAGGTATATTATCTTTAATATTAATTATAAATCGAGGTAAGTATTAGGTATGAAGGAATATTAAGCAAAAAATTCGTTCTTAGAACATAAATCATATTCCTTTTCTTCATTTTTGTACATGTCTATCATCCTTTGTATATCGTGAGATAACGTTCCCAATTGTTTTTCATGACTAATCTGCAACTTTTCCTTCTCTCTGCCCTGTTTCATCACAGCGGTTTTTCGTTCCTCCACGAATTTTTTGTCATTATTATGTTGTTTCTCCTTTAATCTCCTTTCTTTATCTTTTTTGGTTTTTAACATTTTGTCATTGGCAATCTATAAAAATATTAATTTTATATCTTTCATTTTAGATAAACAATATGTGTGCAATACTTCTTTGGCAGTTTCAACGGCAACTTTTGCCTGTTGACTATTCATTTCCTTAATTTCCTTATCGTGTCTTGCTTCCAATTGTCGCAATTGTTGCTGTTGCAAAAGTTCCATGTGCTTTCGCAACAATTCTCGTTGATCGTCCAATTGATTTCTTAAAAACTCCCATTCCTGCTTTCGATGTTTTTCCATTAGTGAACTCCACTCGACGGTTTGTTCAGCAACTAATTTACGCAAACTCGGATCATTTATCAGATCATTTTTACTAAAACAAATATATGGTTAGGTAATAAAACAAATTATTATATAGCTACGGGATACTCTTACTTTTTTCCCTTAATGAACTTCTCTATTACGGCACACTGTGTTTTTTGGACTGTCGCCTTTTCCTTTTGTTGTTTCTTTTTCAACGTATCATAGTCCTTTAATTGTTTCTTTGTTGTCTTTTGGAATGCCTTGTCTTGCTTTATCGACTCGATTGTTATTGGTTCGAATGTTATCGGTTCTAGAAAACAATACATTTTTTAGACTTATTAGAAAACTTAATAAGTGTTAAATTTAAAAATGATAGAAAAAACGATCAGCGCTGAAAACTACTGTACGATATGCTTAAATTTCAGTTTGCCCACATGTTCTATCCTTATTTGACCGTCAAATTCACCGAAATTGTTTTTCAGTTTTTACTCATCTTGAATTGAAATATGGATAGAAATAAGAACAGTGAACAATTGGTATTTAACTATGTTATTTTTCTGACTCACCCACTTTTTTTTCTTCTTTTTTAACTTGTTTCTCGGCCTTTTGGTCTGTCACCTAGAACAAAGCATGCATGAAAAAAGTAAAACTTTTTAAAAATTAACTTAATACTTCGATTCCCATAGAAGACATTTGTTCACTTTGCTTGGCTTTTGCATGACTGAAGCCGCGTGGATCACTCAAAGCAGCCATGAAATCTTCGAAACCATCGGGAACGTAGATTTTTAGTTCAATATTGCAAAATAACATTGGCAACGACATCGGGAAATTTGCTTCAGTTCGCAATGAAATATGACGATAACCAGCCTATAACGCGGATAATAAATTTCCAAAGACGTTATAAAAATACTTTAGCATTACCTGTAAACCATCTAATGGTAAGATTCTTTGTCCTAACAACTTTCCACTTTCATCATAGACGCCAAAACGTAAGACTGCTAAATCTGGTAACACCACTTTTCTAAACAAGAAGGGTTCTTCATTATAGACAGGATTCAATCCATTTCCAGGGACCATGCGGGTTCTAAACTCTTTCCTAATAGTATCCGTAGGCAGTCCATACATATCCACTTCTACGTAAGTACCAACCTACGATATTTATCTTATTTTAAAAGTAACGGTAATATTTTCGGATAAAATTTACTTTTTTATCTGACAAGAATTGACCAGCAATGACTTGCACGGAACATTGGGCGGCAATTACGCCATCCACGGGACTTTCCGCGAATGGATCAAAGGTTCGATCATGTCGCCTNTAGGATTTGTTTGACAAAGTTATTTTATTATTTTACGTGTAAAGAAAAAAAAATTTAAAAAAAAACACAGTCGATACAAAAATATTTGGGGATCATCTGTTTTCTTTCTATCGTTTTGTATGAAATCTTTTTAAAAATTGGACGAGTATTATTGATAAAGATAATATCTTCAGGTAATGCAGACAATGAGGATTAGTTATTTCTTCAATTGTTTTCTTTTAAATATTGCAATTAAAAATCATGTTGGTCATAGAATTTATTTCATAAACTACTACATATTTGCGTGTATGGAATAGCCAACAAGATAAAATATGTGAACATGGAACAACAATTTTAAACTTCCACATATAAATAATAAATAAGATTAATAGGAAAGCATAATTGGTTCGTAGTCAACATAACAATGCTGGTCCACATATCAAATGCCACCTATCTTACCTGACGAATAAGTATCCTTTTCTAAGGAAAACTAGGTATATTATCTTTAATATTAATTATAAATCGAGGTAAGTATTAGGTATGAAGGAATATTAAGCAAAAAATTCGTTCTTAGAACATAAATCATATTCCTTTTCTTCATTTTTGTACATGTCTATCATCCTTTGTATATCGTGAGATAACGTTCCCAATTGTTTTTCATGACTAATCTGCAACTTTTCCTTCTCTCTGCCCTGTTTCATCACAGCGGTTTTTCGTTCCTCCACGAATTTTTTGTCATTATTATGTTGTTTCTCCTTTAATCTCCTTTCTTTATCTTTTTTGGTTTTTAACATTTTGTCATTGGCAATCTATAAAAATATTAATTTTATATCTTTCATTTTAGATAAACAATATGTGTGCAATACTTCTTTGGCAGTTTCAACGGCAACTTTTGCCTGTTGACTATTCATTTCCTTAATTTCCTTATCGTGTCTTGCTTCCAATTGTCGCAATTGTTGCTGTTGCAAAAGTTCCATGTGCTTTCGCAACAATTCTCGTTGATCGTCCAATTGATTTCTTAAAAACTCCCATTCCTGCTTTCGATGTTTTTCCATTAGTGAACTCCACTCGACGGTTTGTTCAGCAACTAATTTACGCAAACTCGGATCATTTATCAGATCATTTTTACTAAAACAAATATATGGTTAGGTAATAAAACAAATTATTATATAGCTACGGGATACTCTTACTTTTTTCCCTTAATGAACTTCTCTATTACGGCACACTGTGTTTTTTGGACTGTCGCCTTTTCCTTTTGTTGTTTCTTTTTCAACGTATCATAGTCCTTTAATTGTTTCTTTGTTGTCTTTTGGAATGCCTTGTCTTGCTTTATCGACTCGATTGTTATTGGTTCGAATGTTATCGGTTCTAGAAAACAATACATTTTTTAGACTTATTAGAAAACTTAATAAGTGTTAAATTTAAAAATGATAGAAAAAACGATCAGCGCTGAAAACTACTGTACGATATGCTTAAATTTCAGTTTGCCCACATGTTCTATCCTTATTTGACCGTCAAATTCACCGAAATTGTTTTTCAGTTTTTACTCATCTTGAATTGAAATATGGATAGAAATAAGAACAGTGAACAATTGGTATTTAACTATGTTATTTTTCTGACTCACCCACTTTTTTTTCTTCTTTTTTAACTTGTTTCTCGGCCTTTTGGTCTGTCACCTAGAACAAAGCATGCATGAAAAAGTAAAACTTTTTAAAAATTAACTTAATACTTCGATTCCCATAGAAGACATTTGTTCACTTTGCTTGGCTTTTGCATGACTGAAGCCGCGTGGATCACTCAAAGCAGCCATGAAATCTTCGAAACCATCGGGAACGTAGATTTTTAGTTCAATATTGCAAAATAACATTGGCAACGACATCGGGAAATTTGCTTCAGTTCGCAATGAAATATGACGATAACCAGCCTATAACGCGGATAATAAATTTCCAAAGACGTTATAAAAATACTTTAGCATTACCTGTAAACCATCTAATGGTAAGATTCTTTGTCCTAACAACTTTCCACTTTCATCATAGACGCCAAAACGTAAGACTGCTAAATCTGGTAACACCACTTTTCTAAACAAGAAGGGTTCTTCATTATAGACAGGATTCAATCCATTTCCAGGGACCATGCGGGTTCTAAACTCTTTCCTAATAGTATCCGTAGGCAGTCCATACATATCCACTTCTACGTAAGTACCAACCTACGATATTTATCTTATTTTAAAAGTAACGGTAATATTTTCGGATAAAATTTACTTTTTTATCTGACAAGAATTGACCAGCAATGACTTGCACGGAACATTGGGCGGCAATTACGCCATCCACGGGACTTTCCGCGAATGGATCAAAGGTTCGATCATGTCGCCTCATAAAATCAGGCTTTAAAAGGTATCCACAATTGCCGTTATATTCAAATTTGCCTTGGTTCAATTGCATAGGCAAGTCTGAGGTTTGGAAATTTAATGACACCATTTGACAACCGGCATTCCAAAATACCTTAAAAATAGTTCGAAAATTATGAACCCTTTAGCATTTATCTAGCAGTATCTTTTTTAAATATTAGGAGTATATGTTACAATAAGCCTTTAATTTTTGGAAAATATTTTGAATCTTACCTGAGGCATATAATTTGAAGAATTCGCCCTAGCACCACTAGGATAAATTCGGGACATTTGCCTCTTGTTGTAGTTGACGAAATCAATTGCTTGTTGTTTCAGTAAACCCAATCCGACCGGTTCGGAAAAGCTCGACATGTTATGATGAATTTTCTTCTCTACAACAAATGTATTAAAATGACAACTTTTAATTATAATACTAATTTACCCAAAGAAATGTCAAAACTTTGAAATTTAACCGGCTGAGCGTAATTGACCATTGAACTTAATAAGGGATGCACATTTGTCGTAGAACCTGTGTAAGCAGCTGGGGCAACAACTGGTACGTCGGCACCGTTACCAGGAGGCACTTCAGTTGCCGGAGTCTAAGAATAAAATAATTTGACGCCATTATTCAATGAAATCTAATTGTACGATACCTCTGCAGATATATCTGGGGGAATCGGTCGATCTGCACTTGCATTGGCATCTTCTTTTTCTTCATCTTCAATGACAAATTGACCTTTTCTAAACAGATCCAACTCTTGTTTTTCAATTTCAGGTTTTAAACGTTTATTTTTTATAAGAATTTTCCTTTTTAAGGTGGACGGAGGTGGCAAAGGAGCGTCTATACAGAAAATATATAATTTAAATATGCCGGTTTGTAAAATGTTGCTTGTTTAGTGACAATGTTTTACCTTTAAGAAGAGGGTAATCCTCTAAGGGCTCCTTCAATAGTAAATCTCCAAATATTTCCTCACAATATCTGGCAAGTTTTAGCTGTTGGCTTTTGCAACAATGATTTTCAAAAGAAAGAATCACCGGATAATCTGATGTAACGAATGCGGTATCGCGAATAGCGTAAATAACGTCTTTGAATAAAATATCTGTACACATGGCCCGACCATGAGTTATTATTGGTTCTTCGTCTTCTCCACGACCTTTAAAAAATATTTTAAATTTCGGTTTATGTTTTATCTACAATTTTACCATCCCAGCAATCCAATTCCACACATCGACAACCAGCCAATAAAACCTGTCGATACATTTCAACAGAAGATCTGCCTCCAAATTGTCGACCTATCAAGTAAGTGTTATGACTAGAATTTATGTAATATGCGCATAATGGCTGATCCATTTCCATGTAAATATCCAATCGATCCAGAAATACTGGTGCATTTTCATCTGACATGAGATACCTTCCAAATGTAAATGTTTTAAAATAATTTACTCATTAACATGTAAAAAAAGTCACCTTATAAGGCCATCTTTACTTAGTTTATTGAGTTTCAAAAGATTCTCATCTAATTCATATGTCTGGATAATTTCCACTGCTCTTTTCTCATCATAAAGGGGATATAATATTTCATTGAGTCGTGGATCCCTTTGTTTTTCGTTTAGGAAATTTATCAGTTGATTTATAGTTAAAAAATCACCTTTTCCCTCGTTACTGAAATTTCAATATTACTTTAAATTTTCCTAAAACTATTATTTATAAATAATACATGGTTCTAAATAATTCTTCAATATCGTTTCGTGGACAGATTTTGTGATATAAAGCGTAGAATTTTTCAAAAGTAAACTGTTCCGGTTCGATTGTATCATTTTTTTCACTAGGTAATCCCAATTCAGCCAGAAATGAATAAACTAATCTCTCCGCTCTTCCAGAAGCGAAAGTTCTTGTTATTACTTTTACCGGTATTTTGCCTTTTTGGTCCACAGAGAATCCCAAACGCATCCAACTACAGAAAAACCATATACATTTTAAATTTTCGTATATACTTAATTACCTTTAACAATTCTACGTAATCTTCAAAAAGATTGCATATCTAAAGAGATACATATATTTAAATATTATTCAAAATTGTATTTACATTATTAAAAGTCACTCTTGTGTGGGGAATACCCCATTAGGCGCGTTCTCTTGTTGCGGATAGAGGAATGGCCATAAAGGTATGCCTTGGGAAATCAACTACAATATTAAGAAAGCCAGTGTGTTTAATCAGAAAGAAGTACACTGACAAGCTCGGATCTACCGAGCAATTACACTGCCAATTGATTAACAAAGGAGATGGAGAGGGTAGGGATTACACCAAGAATCATTGTTCAAAACCTTGAAAACTCATCATCAGGGACAAGGAATTCTAAATCAAAGGATTTAGGAAATACAATTGTGAAATTACTTTAAAGCTAGTTAGAAACTCTGACAAAAGTGGGATGTTGAAAAACGAGTTATATGAGCAGGATATCACAAAGGATCTAAGAGTCTAGCTGATATTAAGAGGACAGAGATGCTATTGCTGATCTGTACTTGTAAATTGTCGATCAATTGATGATTCTCTTTGGATATACAATTCGTTTCTGAGAGACAGTCTATATTAACAAAGAATAAATCTAAAGCATAATAAGCCAAAAAAAGAAAACTTACTGTTTCATTAATGCAGTTCGAGGACATATATTAGCCATTTTGTTATTGTGTGTTATCGTCCTAAGACCCTCTTGCCATGTCTGGTTTAAAAAACATGCAGAACAAAATACATGGATTTATGTATATATGAAACACGAAATGCAGGTTAAAACATAACCAATAGACATTAAATTAGAATATTCAAGAGATTCAATTAATCATGTAAAACTTCAATAGAAAAAAACAAGCAAAAGACATAACAATATTTTTCATGCGACAAAAATCGGCATGCATGAATCGCAATTCTTAAAACTTACTGTTTTTTTAAACAAGTCATTGGGCAAACGTTGTTAGCTTTAACATTATGAGTAATTTTTCTAAGGCCATTTAACCAATCCTTAAACAAACAGGCCAACGTTATTAGGGTCCGGAGCATGAGGATTATTTGTTTCGTAACTTTTTTTTGTAAAAAAAAAGACAACTTTCCTTTGGACGTTGCAAATCTAGATTTTCATACGAGAACCCAAAAAAATAGATATAAAGAGAGAATGGGAAAAAGTTCTTGAAAGTGTACAAAATTGGCAAAAATAGTCTCAAATATTATTTTTTCCTTGAAAGAAAGAAAAGATTTGGCATAATAAAAAAAATGCCAAGTTGTCCACAAAGACATGAATGCCCCAGACCCCACTATTAGGTTTTCAGTAAAATTATCGTAATTAGGTAAACCATATTTTTGCATAGATATTTTAAGAATCATTAGAAGAAGATGTTTTTGAATGCAAATTTAATCTTACCTTAGCAATTTCTGGAGTAGGACAAACAACATGTTGGTAATTGATATTGATATAATCGGTACCACTGCATATAGTTAAAGATTTTTCCTCCAAATCGTTTCCATGTTTCTTTGTCAGATTGTTAAGCACCTTAGGATCCTTAGGAATTCCTCCTGCCCTTATATCGCTTACTTGACATAATTCAATAACATCTCCTTCCTAAAATCTCAACCTCATTGAATATTCATATGACACATTCATTAAATAATACTTACACGACCCTCGCTTTTCCAATAAATAAAAAACCCATATTCGTCCACTTTAAAAGTAGCCTTTTGTTCTAACTCACTATTGTCTCCTTCTGTCCATCTATCCATAACACATCCTGCAAGCAGAGGTTCAGGGACTGGTATACGCCAGTCAAATTCGAATTTTTTGGTCATTTTTGAGTACTTTGTTTCTTAATTATTTAAATGCTGAAATTTTTGATAAAAATATGTAAAAGTTATATTAAAAATGTTTTTTAGTTGCATTTTGATGTCAAAAAAATAATATAAACCTAGTACTCGCATGAAGTAAGCAGCAGAGAGGTTACGTATAGCGTTTGCAGAATCATCTAATATATTCAGGGCTGTAATACATTGATTTTTTAAACAAATGATATACCGGGTGTTCCTTAATAATATGAACATACTGAAAGATAATTCTGAAATAAATCGTTGGCTTATATGTCCATTAAATTTTCAATATAAAAGTTTTTTTTCTTGTCTTATTTGTGAATTTTATCATAAATGATTCTTTCTAAAATCAACCATTTATGACAAAGTTGTACATACCTAAATCGGGGTTATATGAAATTTATATCTGGATATTAGCTAAAACAAGGATTCTGGGGGCTTTATTACATGATGGCGCAAAAATGTTTACTTCACATTATGACCACGACTTCCCTATACAATATGCTTTTGGATACAAAAGGATTGCGAACCTATTAGCTAGAGTTTTCAAATTTACCTACCTAATTAACTGTTTTCTTACATTTTTATTTTTTCATAAATTATATAAAAGGGTATCTTCAAAGTCACTATTTTTTCAGTTATTCTTGGTATACTGATCTAAAAAAACAGTTCGTTTTCTATTCTCGGCCAAGCAAATTCATCTAATTGGATTAACGGGGAAAAAGCTATTTATATCTGACATTTTAATTAAATTAGTCATCTAATACAGGGTAAATTACATTCTACTACAAGTCCTATTGCACAGGATTCCGAAGAGGGTCTTTAAAATTATATATAACTACATACATCTTTTAATTAAAAACAATGTTAATATAGAATGTGAGACTGGTTAAATGAATATTTACCAAAAAAGCGGATTAATCTCGCAGTCTGGTTGCGATATTCACTGAATCGGAATCCATTGATTATTTTTTTTTTTTTTTGAAAAACATGGATGCCAATTACTTTTATTCTATTAAAAGATGAATAATAGTTGTAGTATACCACGTAGAGTGCAATTTTTTCTATTTAAACTTGGCCAAGTTATAATGTGTAGGAAATACAGTCGAAACCGAATAAATGGGATCTGAAGGTGCCATTTTGAATCCTTTGTATACAAACGTTTTTTGTACACCTTTTCTCTGTAAACGTGAATCTCTTAAGAGTAGCGCCTAAAATATCATGTCAAAAGAGCAAAAAAATCTAGAAAAATTCATCAGTAACTTCTACTTTGAGGATTCATCGAAACATAAACTGAAAAATGAATTTAAACCAACCATTTTTTATATCGGTTATACTTAAAGTACTTACTTGGCTAGTTTATAAACTAGCCAAGTAAGTACTTTAACTGTAACATATCAACAAATAAAAACGCCAATTAACGCAGATTTCGACCCGAAAAACAGGACCCGCGATTGTAGACAAAGAGTTAAATTCCCACTTATAGAGGTATCCCAATAACCTGAAGTCCTACAGATTCTCCAATATTGAATCTCACTTATACAGGTTTTTTTTTGAAAACTCAAAACATAAACATACCAATAAAAACTTAAAAAACTTGAATAAGCTCGAGTTTTTATTCTACTTATAGAGGTAATGAACTTATCTTTCCCATTAATAGGAGTTTGAATAAAAACTAGGTTAAAAAGATACCACTTACAAAGTTTTTTTTATTAGAAAACGTTTGGATTGAATTACACATCCAAATTATGTTTCCCATTTACCCGAGACCCATTTATCCAGGTTCGACTGTACATTCCTATTTGGGATGATTAAAAAAACATCAAATATAAATATGACAAATAGTATAATAAAAATTACAGTTTATAATAAAATTTAATATTTAATTCTAGTTATGAATTAATAGCTCTTTGTTCCGTCAATTTTATGAAAATCTTAGTTTCATTTAACAACTATATTGTTTTTAGACAATTGACGGCACATAGTTAATTCATATTAATAATATGGCTTAACTTTAAGTGTTTCTTTCATAAATTAAACACTCAAATCTTTAATGAGAATTTTTAAATAAATTATTTAGCCTCAGCGGGAATTGGTTCGGATTTTTCTGCACCTCCTGGTTCGTATAAAGCTTTATTTTTCAATAAATATTCTGCCAGAGCAGTAATAGGTTCTGCCGGTCGTTCTTTAGCCAAGTAAGATAAACCGCTCATAAGTATGGGGACAATGGTTTGATCAAGATATTGTTTTGTTGGTAAGCTACTTAAGTCAGCTCTACTGGTACTTTTTTTAATTTGATTTTCTTGTCCTTCCATCTCTAGAAAGTTGAATCTATTATTAGATGCTTTTTTTAATTGGTTAATTTTGCATAATTAAATACTTTTATTCTTGAATTATGCTTGATTTAAAACTTTTACTTACCAAAAACGTATATTTTACACTATTTAAAGAATTAAATTCCCTAACTATTCAGTCAATATTTAATAAATTAACTAAAAAATACAAAAGTCCTTTTTTGTTGTCAAGTTCTATCGTTACAATGAAACATAACCTCAATTATTCTGTATGAAAACACATGGCATTAAGCCAAAAATTTTAAAAGCAAATTAGGTGAATCTAATTAAGCTATTATTATGGTTGTTTATAATGCATTACAAATACATAAAATCACTTCTTAAATAATAATATATTTTCTAATTAATATTGCATGTTTCTTTTTAATTTTGAATTTGAAAAATGGTTATGAAAAATTCTAAAAGAAGAAAACTGTCAAAAAACAGGTGATTCAATTTGTTTTTTTTATCAACCTTGTATAGTGACCATAGTCAAGTTATAGATAAGGTAGATAAAATAGTGACACATTCAATAATTTTTAAAATGCCTTTGTAATAATATATTTGGGAAAAAGTATACAAATTGAAATACTATTGGTTCGTTTAGGTCATCACTATGGTTTCCATTATTAAAAATCAGTTGTTAAAGCACCTGTCTCGGTAAGGCTCAAAAATAATAATATACCTATCTGTACACAAGAAGTTCTATGAATTTTGTGATCAAAATATACAATGGCAAACAAAATTATGGAACATTTTGTCATTTTTAAAATAACCAAATCTTATGTTTTTAAGAATCAACTTTACTCTGTTTTTTTTTCTTATTGGTATTTATTAGGGTTAACGATTAATTATTTAAGCCCCTTAAAAGTTAGCATTCATGTGGTTTTTATTTCATTTCAAGAGAAGGAATTTTGATATTTGGAACCGTAATCTGGATTTGTTCTGGAACTAAGTACTTAATTGCACTTGTTGACAATCTGTATAAACAAAAGGTCATACCTGTTGACGTTCCAAAATATATAATCATTATCTTCTTTTTACTGCAAATATAGAGGACCTTACGCGATCAGTATTACTGTCATTAACATTGTACCAGTATTATCAATACTAACGCTTAAAATATTAAAATATTTACATCCTTTTCAGTACTGGATTTCCCTCTATCATTCTTCTCCATGCACGGACAATATTACTGACAGTATTTTTTGATATTGACAATAATGCTGACCGTGTAGGCTTAACTTTAGAAAATGTTAAGTTTCGATTTACGCTATTATGACTATTAAAAACGCTCCAAACAAGAAACATAACCTCTGGAGGCCCATGACTAAATGCAGACACGCAAAGCCTCTAATGGATAATAATAGGCCAGAAAGGATTAAACAACTGGTACATATCTAATTGTAAGTCTAATTACCAAACATAGTGAAGGTAACATAGCGGTTTAGAGCTATTTTTATGACAAAATTATGATATTAAAATTAGATGTTTCCATATGTTCGTTTGCCACTGTAAATGTTATTCAGTACTCAGCCTAATAATAAATCGTAATAAATTAAATTTCAGATTTACAAAAAACTTATCTGCAGACAAAATCAATCTTAGCACGTTTAAAGGTGAAGGCGAACTATCTAATTTAGAGTTAAACGAGGATGTTCTAACTGATTTATTAGAATTACCTTGTTGGTTGAGGTTGACAAAGGCCTGGTGCAATAAAGTTACATTCCGAATTACATGGACAAAGCTTAAAAACGTCCCCATTTATTTAGTAAAAATTTCATCAATTAAAATCTAATAAGTTTATTATCATTTGTTAATTTAACTAGAATTTAGATGAAGTGAATATTAACGTTGAAACATGTGAGGAATTGAGATCAACAACTAACGATTCAATGTCGCCCTATGGGCCTCCTGGAAAATATAGTTTTATACATAAAGTGATTGATGGAATTACAGTTACGGTGAATGTAGTAAACATATCATTTATTAGTCCAGCTTTTGTGTCCACTCTTCAGGTAATTGTATCTTGGTTTAATTTTTTAGTGTTTTTATTTGAATTTCTTAAACAGATTCAAAGAATTTCTGTGGAATCGGTCAGCCCTAAATTTGTACGACTGGAGTTGCCAATGACAAGATTAAAAAATCCTGAAAAAGGACAGCTGTTGATTTTTAAAGAGCTTCAATGGCAAACTTTGCGAATAGAGGCAAAATCTACCAAAGACAGCAATTTAACACCTCTTTTGTTGCTTACTAATCAAGCAAAATGTAGAATTACTATTAAGAAAAGACTTTCCGGTTAAATACTTCACATTATTAATTTTAAATCACCTCATTTTATTTTATTTTTTCAGATTGTTTCATATTAGGATCAAGATTAGTAGTTATATTAGATGATTTGTTGTGGGTCCTAACAGACTCGCAACTAAAGGCTGCTTTACACTTCTTAAATTCTTTAACGGGATTGATTGAGCGCGCAACTGAGTTAACGAGAAAACAAAAAGCAGCTAGAAAATTAGAGGTAAAAGCCACACAAAATAATAAAAGCTTTTAACATACCTATTTTGAATGCACACAAGGAATTGCCTGAATATCAAGCTCAACTCGCACAAGAAGCTTTGCAAGTGAATCCGTCAAAGGCAGGAAAAGCTTCAAGTCGAATGTTTGCGCAGTACGACGTTATTGAAACGTCGTACCATTTTTTGTCAAACAAAATTGTATTACATTTATGTGATGACCCAGGAGGCATGTTATTTCCATTTTTTCACCAATTGTATTTAAATTGAAATTAAATTTTTAGAAAATAGATCGTCTCATCCTAATTTGAAAGATGGTGGAGCACTACAAATTACAGTTAAACGTTTTCAAGTTGATTTTTATCCTTACCATTTGGCCAAAGGTATAAAATATTAAATGGATGAGCATTTTAGATTTTATGTAACTTTTAGGGGACAGAAAACATTGGCCTACATATAATTCCTCCTCGGTTCCACATACAATGTGGCAAGAACAAGCTTTGGCGTCATTTAAAAGCCGCTTTCTCGACTTATTGGATCATAATAAGTCACATCATGTATCTCTAAGCAGGATGCCTAAAGTGAGTGAAGCACTAATGTTACATTGTTTCATAGAGGGTATTCCAAAGAATATAATAATAGAACTGTTAGTACAGTGAGAATTCGATCTCTTGGTGCCATTAGGCAGAGGTTCTGTACCTCATTTCTTTGTTTTTCAACTTTCGGTTCCTCCATTGTTCCTAATAATCCAATAGTTTGTTTTTATAATTTTATTTTTTTCATTGGATATGTATTTACACTTCATCTAAAATTTTCTTTCATATAGAATGAATCAAATGGTGAGAACCAAAAAGTTACCAGTCCCAGTTCTAAAGACGTTAAGAAACGATTAGAATTACAATTAAATAAATTAATGACAACATCGGTTGTGATTCGAGTAGATGATTTTACAGTTTATAGAGTGACCACGTCTGGAAAAAAGCAGGTTTTAAAGGAATTTTTAGCAGGTACGTTTTGATATTTTTTTTAAGAATCAACAGTTTTTTAAGTTAAGTTTTGCCACGTTTAAAAAGTGAGTTTTAATATTAACGATTGGATTTAAAAAGTATAAATTTCTTTCTCAATATTAGCTCAACGAAAAAGGAGAGATAACAAGCTATCAGGTACAATTAGAAACACAATTGCACTAACTGTTAATCGTAAAATGTTGAATAACAATTGAGTTTATTAGAATGTAATTAGTTGTTTTTTAGCAGTGAATTTCTGATTGTCATTAAAAATGTAAATACTTATTCCAATAATTGGAACACATTCAGCTTTAATGTTTAGTCAGTAGACTCAAAGAGCGTATTAAATAATCATTGAAATTGGCAGCTTCTAGCCATACCCATCCATCAGAACCTAGCTAATTTAGTTTATAGCAAAATCCCACCATAGAATTCTCCCCTTTAGGTATCGTGTACATGACAAACATATACAGCTTTAGCCAAAAGTATTGAACACTAACTACTTATTTACATATTATGTACTTATATCTCTTAGAAACTCCTGTATTTATAAGGATAATTTCCGCTACAACTAAAAGAAGCTTGGCATTGTAGGGAGAATAGATTTTCCGTATTCAGTGGTCACAAACTCGAATTTTCAATGTTTTTCACAAAATTAGTCAGTTCAATTCTGTACAGTATAAACATTGATATGAATTTGTTGTTTATTTTCAAAGACAGGAAGAGAAAGCAAATTGGAAATATCACTTTTCATCTGTGCCTAACAGTTGAAAGCGATCGAAATTTTTAATTTGGATACAGAGAGAGAAATGAAATGACGAATCAATGGAACGGAAGCATTCTGGTTTCAAAAATTAGAATGGTTCCTGATTTTGCTACCTTTTATAATTTAGTACTTTTTTTTTAATTTATATTATTTTATAATAGAAAACACTCATTATTTTTGGCCAAAGTTGTATAAGTTGTTATTCAGTTCTTATATTTTCATAAAATATTTACGTTTCAGGAGACAGGACTAGAATGAATTTGCCCAAAGACGCCAGTACTATTCATGCAGAATTCATATATTATTACTATCCTAGCGACAAACCTTTTCCATGTAAGAAGTTTCTAATAATTATAATTAAATGTGGTAGCTTACTTAAAATTTACCAGTGCCGCCTCCAAAATTTTATGTGCAATTCAATCCAATATTGGCAGTTTTCGATGTGGACACTTGTTTGTGGTTAAATTGCTTCCTTTTGAATCAATATCGATCCCTAATGGTGTCAGAAAATAAAGATTTTAATTCCAGTTTTACATATATTGATATTAAAATTGAAGCCATTCTTCCAAGGGTAGGATTGGCGCTTTTTGTTATTGATTGGCAAATGATTCTTGCCTTTTTATAGCTGAATTTTGAAAGTTCAATGGAATATCATAACCAACGAGATCGGCCCAAATGTCTTAGTTTACAAGTCACCAGGGCGACTGTTACTAATGTACGCACTTTGGAACATTCCTCAAGAGCTGATTTAGGTATATAAATATAATTCTTTAAAAAAATCTATAACTAAGAGCCTACTTCATTTTTAGCAAAATGCATTGATTCTTTTTATATGGGTTCCTTGTTTTTCGGTTCGGATTTCCCCAGTAAGCAAGACGATATTTATTTGGTAACACAGAAATTCCTAGACCACATATCGGCTAGTGACGACGTAAAGCAAGTACCCAAAACTCTGGATATAACATCATTGGAGAGTGCCGTACGTACTACAGATGAACACAAATATTGAGATGTAAATATATAAATTTAATTGTAGGATGGGCAAATGTGTCGTGATTTGTTCTGGACTGAAGCCAGAGATATGTGGTGCGTATCTTTGGATCCTGTTTATGGAGATTTTCTTGGTGCTCAATCAGATATTAATAAGCCAGTACCATTTTTGGATGCAGTTCCAATTACAATTTGGTTACATGCAAATTTCGATCCTAATAGTACTGTAAAATTTCATAATTCAAGTAATGCTGGTAGGTAGTTTAATAATTGGATTACCCACATATAACTGGTTATTAATTTTGTTAGATATACATGCTTTAGTTCATGTTTCAAATTTGGTTAGTGTTCAATTAAATCACTATCAGTACTTGTTTCTTATGCGACTGGCGGATCAGGCTGCAGAAATGGTGACTTATTTAAATATAGATTCGGATAAAATTATGAAAGTTAGATGCAAGAGGTTGGAAATTAATTGCGTTTTAATAATAAAGAATCATTTTTAGAAAGAAAATGATTCATCATTGGCGATCGGTGCTATAATTCCACAGATCGAAGTAACGTTCGTAATGCCTCCTCAGAGCCCTGGGAAGGAATCTTCAGGTGGCGATGGTGAATCTTTCATTCCAGATTTTTCCAGTATTGATGATGTTACACTCGGTTAATATGACAATTATTTAACAATTGTTTATAATTTTACGTTATTTGATGACTTTAGGAATACTACGTAATAGTACTCGCTCCATTCATCAAATTGAGAACAACAGTCGTACTGTGTCCTACTCCGAAAATACTACCCGTGTAACTCAGTCAGTGCCTGAGCAAAACTCAACGACAGTCGTAACAACAACCACGACTTTTACTAAAACTAACTCAGAGTACTCGCCTTATAGTTCCTCGAAAAATCGACAACAATCAAAAAATCCACTACAAAATAACATTAATGTAGGTAAGCAAATAGAATACTGCCATTACAGCTCACTTTATACCGGATTGCTAAGTATCTTTTGGTTTGACGATTCTAAGTCAACTATTTATTTGCGAGGCTTATTCAATTGCAATCTATCTTTGATTAAATATTGAGCATTTACATATTTCTATAGTGTTTCTAACTAGCTCATATATCATTTGATTTGATCAATTGATCACACACGATGTGAGACAAATTATGTAAAACAACTAGATCTATTGTATGGAGAAAATCGTTGAATCTGAATCAAAATGTTATTTTAGAATTTACATAAAACAAAATCACCAGAAGACCAGAAGTATACGTTCGATGTTAATATGATTTTCTTGGCATTGAAGTATCCTTGTTGAAAGGTGTCTTCTTGAGGTCACAGACGGTTGATTTGAGCATGTTAGAAACATAAATTAAAAATTAGCACTACAAAGATATGTTTTCAGGACAATCCTCGCGAGTTTGAAAGAGAAATTCTTTTAAACATATCATATGAGAAATTATTTTTCCAATATCAGGTATTAATCTGAAGTATGCTTTAATAGGTCTCTCATCAATGAAGAAAGGTTTCTCCAGTCTTATGTCTTCCATTGATAGCGCCCTGAAACAAAGTCCAGATGATATGTCTGATACTATTTCAGTACGAAGCGATGCGTCCAGTGACTCGGAACAAATTGTAATGATTAGTTTTGAAGAAGACGTCAGAGGTAGATTAATTATTCTATAAATGTAACATAACATTTATTAATTGCTTGTGCCTTAGGTATGGACTATATGTTTTATGTAAGCAACATAAATGATGTCGAACTAATCGAAGAAGCGTCTGAAGTTATGGAAGAAGCAAGCACTTTAACTTCTACAAGTGATCATAGTCTGCCGAGTAGTTGTCGTAGAAAAGACTTGGTGTGTATTAATTTGACATAATATGTAATCAATAATAATTTTTCGTAAAAACAGGTGTGTTTATCCACTTTCAAGTTGACGAACGTAGAATTTTTACAACAATCGCGCGGATATTTTTCTTCAATCAAGGTTCAAATTGGAAATGTACTGAGTGAGGAATGTTCTAGTATACCATGGGATGAGTTCCAAGTAAAAGTTTACTGTTTATATTAAATTAATTATGTATAATCTGATAATTTTTCAGGGTAAATTCAGTATGAGATCGAGAGGTTGGGCGGAAAATCCTGCTGGCAATGCGACAACTCCAAAAATCAAATTGCGTCTGGATCATTCTCTAGCACTTTCTTCGCCTAATCTACTCACTCAATACAATTTAACCGATAAAGATAATATGAGAAAAGTGTTCGTTGATCATTTAATTGTTGAAATAAAGAATCTGGCTTTAAATTTGAACATGAGCACTGCAACTGGCTTAACTGACTTTATCGAAGATGAGTTGCTCATTCCACCATTACCTTTAAAAGTGATTCAATTAAATTTTTACTAAACAGAATTTTATTGAATAAATTTCTTTTAGATTTCCATTGAAAATGTTAAAATACATTTGAACGAAGACAGACCACCAGCGAATATCACTTCGCCCGGTCCAGTACCAATTGATTTAAATTTAACAGATGTTTTTGTGACTCGGACTGAAGATGGTGTGTTCAATATTACAAATAAACGATCGTCCGGTCCAAGAGACGATCGTGAAACGGATTCCATTCAATTAGCCACTTTAATGTCGGATAATGATGAACTTAAACGGAAGCTCTTAGCTTTCGAACGTATTTCTGAAGAAAATAGATCGTTGAGAAAGGCTAAAGAGGCGAATAAGGAAGAGAACAACGTTCTAAAATCGCATTTAAAGAACGCACAGGATGATGTATGTATAGCATTTAATGTGAAATAAATTGTTTAAAAACTGTTTATTTTAGATCAGTAAATTGTTGGATGAAAAGACACGACTATTGGATGAATTGGTGTTATTAAGGGAGCAGATACCATCTAATAGCAGTTGGAAGTGGAACTCTAAAAGCTAGCAATGTTGTTTCGACTGTACTAATTGCTGTCGGAACGAGAAACAGTAGTTAGACGGTCAGAAGGTGTAATGTTGACAATTTTTAGGAGGTTAAAATAGTTATGAGGAAATTATGTAACTTTTCTTATGTTTATGTGAGATTTTATAGTTGTTTATGTTATATTTAAACTATAATTTAACGAGAGATGTTTTGTCGGTGTTTTCAAATTGAAATTTATGGTAATTTGAAGTTGTACCATGAACCATAAATTTAAAAAAATCTTCAAATTCATACAAATCGTATACTTTAGACTTTGTTTAAAACAATTTCTGTTAGGGATAAAATGTTTTAATTATAAAAATATCACTCATTATTCGGTAAATAGTAAATGTCAAACAGAATTTTCAATTTGATATAAGATAACTGTTAAAACTATCTGAAAATAGTGCCATAACATGTTATTGTGGTGAAAAAGATGATATATTGTTTTGGCTGTTGTATTGAGTTCTTCGCCATTATTTTTTAAAAGAAAATTAAATTATTTTTTTGTGTACTGAGCAAAGCGGCTTCTAATGTAAAACAAAGGAACACTGTAAAGATCTATTTTAAAACATACAGTGGGTCAAAATCAAAAAGAACCCAAATTTCATTATCTTGTTTTGCCAGAGTTATTGATTTTTTCCTCAATATTTTTCAGCACGAAAAAAAACAATAAAAACAAGGTCTAAGGGGTCGATCTTACAACACTTTCACCTATAGATTTATTATTTTAAATGAAATTTGTTCGCCATATTATACAGAGTTCATAATTTTTCAAATCAAAATTATCAACCAAATCTTGTGAAGGTTTACTCTTTTTCATCTTATTTTTCAAAATATTGCCTCTATTTATCTTCTTTTTTTTTTAATATAGCACTCTTGGGCAATAATCTAAAGATTATATTACATGTAATACCGATAATACCAAATAGACACTGTTTTACTGACATTTGACGCTTCTTATACTGTCAATGAGGCGTATGTATCTGTTTTGATCATGAATTGATTTTGCTGACCTATTTTTATAGCCTTTTCCTAAATTTGGGGCAACCGAACAAAACTACTGAAGGAGTTTTTGTTTTACTTTCACAGATATTTTTTGTATCAGGGACTTCAGTATTTACTATCAAGGAAAAGAAAAGCAAAGACAAGTAATAAAAAAAATTGCAGTGTTCTCTGTTAAAGTGTTGTCAACAATTGAAAATATTAACAATGGTTTGAAAAGTTGCGAGGAGGAAATTTTTCAGTAGAAGAGAAAAATGGCCCTACAAGCGCGCTTTCGATAGAAAATTCTCAAAAAACAGAAAAGTAAGTAAGAACTTGCTATAACATTAAATTATTAAAATTTGATGTTATAGCAAGTTATTAAAAAACTATTTGCAATCAGTTACGTTTGTTTGGCAAAGTACAAAAACTTGAAAAATTAGTAGATACCTCACAAATTAAGCGATACTATTTGGAAGCTCTCCCTTGTCGAGATTAAATGGCTCGCCATTGTTGGAAATGATTGTGTATATGCAACTCTGAAAAAGAGGCATCAATGGTTTGATTTAAATAAGACTACAGCCAATACCAAAAAGCAGAAATTCATTCATGAAAAATAATGTTGCGTATATGATACAAACTTTAAAGGAATTATTGATTACGAGCGGTTAGCGTCTAATTTATTTATTTATAGTCAAAAATTGAATAGACTAATTCAGTTTTCAGCTAAAAGAAATCATCGCTAGTCAATCAAAACGGTGTAATTGTTCAATATGATAATGATCGATTACACGCAAGACAAATCACTTGAGAAAAATTGATGAGGATGGGAATTCCCTCCCCATTCTGCATACTTTCTTTACATTGCCTCTTGCAATTTTCATGTGTTTACTTTATGTTTGACCCACTGTATGTTATTTTACTTAATTGCCGTTGTATTGTCACGATTGGTGCTGATTGTTGTGCAAATATAAAAATGATATAAAAAAAATCTTAAATGTTACAAAATTCAATGAATACTATAAAAAAAAAACTTATGAATATGATGTTGAAAAAGGAGAAAATTGCGTTATCATTTCCCATAAAAAACTAGATCGAATGCGCACACGATCGGTGTACGAGGAAAATTTTAAATACATTAAAAGTGGTGCCATTAATCTAATTTTCTAATTATTTGCTCTTATTCAGTGGCCATTTAAAAATGGAAAGCTCAATCGATCAAGTAATGTTCACATATGGGAATGTCTGCACACGTTATCGCACATTTATTGATTGAATGTTATCAATACGATAACTGTTAATTGTCGATAAAATAGTGAAAAGGAAAATTTTTCTTTTTAGAAATAAACTAATGAGATCACGTTTGTGAGTCGTCCTGAGACACCAATGACAAAACAACTTTTCGACACGTGCCTTTATAACTGTTATTTCAGCACAAAACAACACAACGATCCGACATTCACAACACAATACAGTTTCTTGTTTCTCCCTCATTAAAACACCTGTACGATCAAATTTAGTCGCGGCGACCTTCCTTTCTTTTTACCTACAAATACCTTTATTGCTTCGCCTCGTCGGTTAGTTGAGCTTCGAACAGCGAACACGCTATACATATTATGTCGAAAACCAGGTATAAGACGTATCCGTTTAAACAAACACACAACACACAAAAGTGATTCATCAACATCGAATCGAGAGTTGAACGAGCAAACAAATTTTTGAAGCAGTTAATATCGAGTGACGAGACTTGAAACGTGGATAACGCAATTGTATTTTGCACCCAGTTGGGTTTGCACCCGGTGATGGTGAAAGTTGCATAGTTATTTTTTGTGTTGAGGATTAACATGTCAATGAAATGTGTTTGATTGAGAACAATGTCTCCTGAAACAGAAAGTAATATTGTGATGAAAAGTTCGAAACCGCCTCCGCCTGTGCCACCCAGACCCTCGAAGAGTTTAGTCAAAGAAGCATTAGCAAAAACCCGGTACATACATGAAACTTCACAAGTGGCAAGGTAATTTGCTTGTATATTTTAGTACGCGGTGCATGTCTAGAACAACTTTACCATAAATTGATGTTTTAAGTAATTATTGTGTGCGTTCGTTGCCAATTGTTAAAGCTCACAATCAGATAAATCAACCTTTATAACCTCACGAGAGTAACCTACATAATATAATTTACTGAGTATCCTACATGGTGCACATTTTGCATATATATATCGATTTCCATTTCTCCAATAATTTTTTAAAAAATTCGGGGAATTTCAATCTATAACCGGTATTATTCTGTCCTATTAACAAATAAGAATATATAATTAATAATCTGTAGCAGATAGCACGTATAATGTTTGTAGGGTAGTATTGTTTAATAGCCCACGAACACTAAATACGAGAGGAGGTCAAAAAGTTCACAAAATGAAGGGATTGGTGGGAACCCTTTTTATATCTATGTGCTTTGAAAAGCTCATTAGTAGTCTAACAAAATTTTATAAAATTGTTATTAATTGCTGATATATCGCCGATTAAACAAGTCCATCCGGAAGGAAATTTTAAACGTGGAGAAAATCACGTTTTGCGGTATCATTAAATTCCTGACCAAGTAAAGAAAACTTCCTTAAACCATTTTGGACGAAATGTCTTCTCTTTACGACCATTTTATTGCTTAATTGAGGATATCTTAGTGAATAACGACAACATTTTTATAAAATTTGGTATTTATATTCTTCAGGAATTCCTAAATGCACATAGATATAAAAAAAATAGCCGCGTTATTTGTGTTATTCCGCTCACTTTTTGACCTCACCTTGTATATATCTTAAAACGGCCCTGTTATCTCTACTGTGTATTCGAAATTTTGTGATTTTTTTTGCTATTTTAATTTATTTTCCAGTGGATTCCAGCACTTTCTCAATTTGATCTGCAAAATCTCGTATTTCAATAATGTTTACCCATAGACAACAGTTATTTACCAAAGAAAGCTTCAATGTAAAGTCTCAATTAATCGGATTAAATTGAAATTTTGCGCTTTTCGCTACGAAAACTGTGTTACGGTTGACTTTTTGGTCTGGTTTTCACTTAATTTTAACTTCATACACAATTATTTGTAGTGTATCGTTTGAATTTCCTTTAAATGATGATTTTTTATGGGTTTTAAGTGAATCGAAAATTGTTTCTCCAAACTTCCAGGAAAAATACAACTGCACGCTTTAAGGGGGTTTCGAAGCTTTTTTCTTTTCAATTTTTCTTTGTTCATTTTTCACAAGAGTTCCTTCAATTCGAATAGGTGGTAGTGCAATTGTTCCTCTTGGTTCAATCGCGTTTTTGTTGGAAATAAATTTTCAAACTGTTCCTCAATTTACTAAAAATATAATAATCCGAATGAGATAAATCAGGTGAATAAGCACGTTATTACATTCATTCAAACTCTAAATGTCAATGTTATGTGTGTTATACATTATATTCAAATAACAATAAATAATTCAGAATACAATCAACATGTGTAAGGTGTGAAGAGTCGAGAGGTCATTCAATTGATCCTCTTTTACAAATTCAACTTCCAAGAAAGTAATTATCTCTTAATCAGATCGGTAAATATGCGGAGGTACACATAACAAACCATATATTGTCAAGTAGCATTTAAGAAATTATGTTATTTAGAAAAATTTCCATGAGAATCGGTTTAATTTCATAAAATATTGAATAGTTTAAGACGGGAGTTTTGTCGACGATCAATGGATCTGGATTTATAGAATATAGATATACTATATTCATAATAGAATAGAAATATATATACAGGGTGAGTCTTAAATGGCGGATGAACTCTGTAAAAATTTATTTTTTTTATTTAATTGTTTTTATTATTTTTCCGATACTTCCTAAGGATCGTCCCACAACGTAGTACAGAATTCGTCCGCCATTTAAGACTCACCCTGTAGAATCATCCATATATTATTTTTACTAAAAATATGATTAGGATTCAGCTATATTTGTTTTACAAGGTGTCCCACTTAACGTATTCATGAATTTGAAATATGAAGGATTTGAAAATTCTATGTAATATTCTGAAATCGATTACAAAATTATCAAAACACGTTTAAATTTAGAATTTCAAAAATTGTTGTTGAATCCAAGAGAAATATCTGGACATTTGGAGATTTCTGTTCAATACATTTCAATAAACCATTTACAGGACTTCGAACGAAATGTGAGGGCATTTAATCTTTCCTTTGAAGTTCAAACGACAAAGAGTCTTAGATTTACAATTTGATTTCGGCTATTTACTTTTCTTTTAAAAGTTGAATTCAGTAATGACCTTTGATGTTTGTATTATTTTCTTTTGTCTTTGGTCTTTATCGGGTCATTTTCTAAATGGAAATCTATCAAAAACGTGTTTTAACTACTCAAATAAATAAAAATTTCTATTTAAGATTGATTTAGTTCATTCTGCATTGTAAATTGGTCGTGATTTGAAGGCTAAAATCGACTTTGACACCGATTAAAAAAAATTCGAACTGATGGAACGAGGAAGTTGTCCGATGAGACATTAACAATGCTAATGAACCAATTAATAGCCAGCTAATAACGTTGACGATGCATTTGCTAGAAAATGGCTAGATTACTTCCACTTGATTGAGAAATATGTAACTTTTCTTTTATTTGGTTTCTCGCCGAAAGCAAGGCGTAAGCTGGTTTTTCTTTAAAATATTTGTTAAAAATATGTTCTGGATGACTAATGTTTAACATTCAAGTGTATTATTCATTCATATTTGAATTGGAATATTTAGGTATGTGGTGAAGTAATTCACGTTAATGGTGTATGTGAATTGCTTTTTTTAATTGAATGAGTCATTTTTGAGGAATTTTTCTTGAGGTGAAAGGTTTAAATAGAATTTCCTGACAATGAAAGAAAATACTAATTAACTAATTTATGATTTAGAGGTCAATTTTTTTTTAATTTTAAAACATTAAGCTCAAGGTAAATTACCACCTTTTTTAATTTTTTAATAATTGAATGTAACTGGATATAGTATTGGGTTAATTGAGGTGTTGCACTACTGCATGTGATCCTGCTAGTTAAGATTCAAAGTATTTTGCAAAAGTTACTTTTAATTATTTAAAAAAAAATATATATTTTCCAAAATTTACACTAACTTGATCGTAATTCAATCCACGTGGCATATAACGGACTAGAAAAATTTGTTTCGAATATGTATACAGGGTGAGTCATAGTTAGGAGACTATGACTACACCAACAGATTATTTAATTGAAAGTAATGTTAGTTTATTATTGAAATTACATATGTATATTGAAACCGTTATAGAGATATAGGGTGTTAAAGATTTATTTAAAAAATTGAAATTTGTTTATATTTTAAAAAATAATTGAGATATTAGATGAAATTTTGAACTTTTCGACAGTTGATAATGACAATTTTTTTTTATGCATAATCAATAATTTTAGTTTTATCAGTGACGTGTATATAGGTACGTCTTCAGATATTTTTAAAGAAAAATGGCGAG
>JABRWK010000114.1:123791-137260 GCA_013372445.1 Hypothenemus hampei | reverse complement strand
TCAATTTATGAAGAAAAAGCTCTCATTTTTCATTTTTTTGTCAAAGGTGTCGTATTCAAATTAAAAAATAAGAAGATATACGCGCTGATTTATTTCACAATATGGTACATTTATAGTAATTATATGACATCAGAATGTCATTGGTAACAATTAGACAATCGCTAATCTTTTACAGTAGTATTTTGAAAATATTAAATTTCATTTTATTTTAAATAAATCTTTAACACCCTGTATCTTTGTAATGAAGCAGTATTGGAATATGGTTTCAATAACAAAACTATTTTCGATTAAAAAATTTACTGCTAAAGTTTGGTCTCCTAATTATGACTCACCCAGTATAGGTAGATATATCACAAGGACGTAGAAAATTTAAAAAGAGTTCTTATAATATCCACTTTAATTAGTGGGCAGTGTACGTACAGTTCCTTGTCTTATTAGATTTTGTAGGGAAAAAAAATGAACGTAAAGCCGCTCCCACATTTTATAAAAAATTTGCAGTGAATACGATATACAGCGTAATATTTCGTGCGTGTGCGTAAAAAATGTGCAAATATGAACGTGAGACAATTTGAATTTACATTGTGTATCGTGTATTCATAACAATTTTTTTTTAAATGTAAACGCGGCTTAATATTTCCCCCTAAAAAAAAACAAAACCCACTGTGGCTTTCTCGGTCACCATTGTGACATTTAAATATCCATCTTACAGATAACTTTCTCATTTCCAATTCATATGAACGTTATGAAAAATACAAGAGATATGCAAAACTATAATATGTGCTACTCGTTCTAGGCTATTTTTCAAAATCATATCCTTGGCAAAATCAATGCTTTGACATAGAAACTCGTCACTGTCTCCAAGAGAAAATCAGCAAATTTTTAAACTTGACCGTCCTATATAGATATACATATACTAGTGGGCAGTGGGTAAAAAAGGTTAATCCGGTCAAAGTACAATTACAAACAAAGTAGGTACTTAAAAACGAGTTGTTATGGAGAATTAATATATTTTGGTTTGGCTTGATATTTACAGTATTTTCAGTCAACGATGATGACCTATTGCGAAGGAGATACTCGCATTATGATCGGTCTACCAACCCAAAAGCAATTTCGCTTCTGCTTAGTATCTCACTTCAATTCTTGGAATTAGTGATTCACGAATTTATTATCTTTATTTAGTGTCTCTGTGAGGAAAACGAGGCAGATATTGTCAACATAACTATAATGATTCTTGAATCAATTGAAGGTCAAAAGTCATAAATTTGGCTCTGATTTAAATTATATCAAGTTGAAACTTTACTCATTTCGATAAATAGAAAACATATAGAGTATTTAGAGTATATATGGGTGGTAATTATATAATGCGTCAAATTTCATCCATGTACTATTTTTACTGAAAATATGATTAGGATTCAGCTATGTATATTCGTTTTACACGATGTGCCATTAATATGTTCAGGAACGATAGTTCTGTGATCATTAACTGTAAATAAAAGTGTACGAGTAAAATTTTTCCAACTCTACAACGTTAAAATATATTCGATTGTACATGATACCATCATATACCATCAATCTTGTATATGTAAATTTATTATGCAAATAACTTATAATATAACCTATAATAACCTTATAATGTTATTGCTTTTTTAGATTCTGACTAAAACTATACATATTTTTTATTAAATAGTATACAGGGTGTCTTATAAGTAATGGTATATAATTGAATGGGCGGTTAATTGAGTCAAAATAATTCGATTTAGCCAAATTTACCTGTGATGCTAGATAGAACAACGCCTAATTCCATTTTTTTTAATTTTACAAAAAAGTAAAAAAAATGTTTTAGAAGTAGGTAAATGATACATTAAATGTCATTTTTGTGAGACAACTTTTTGAGCTAAAATGGTTGAATTTCGCTGGTATTTAACTCAGAAAATGTGCATCTTGGAAATTTCTTAGAGAAAATGCAGAAAAGTCATTTTTAAAAAATTTGGTGTTAGATGATTTTCGACTGAGAACGACGATATGACTAAATATAACCGTTTAAGAAGATTCATTTTTTATTCAAAAAATACCTATTTACGTTGTCTGTTTTCTGATCGTCTATCTCGATTTTAAGGATCTACAAAAAAAATGAATGTAGTATAATAATGGATGAATCGAAGAATGTTTCGATACTTTTTAAAATCAATTTTTCTTACAATGTAGGACATAACTTGGAAAACTTCAAATTGTCAAAAACTCCTATTTTTTTTTAAGTGGAATTCCCCCTATCTTATTATTTTATATCATTCCTATAATAACCTATCGATTTTATTACACACATTCTATACGCATTTGTAATAACTTTCGAGATTATTCCGTTTTTTTCTTAGATTTTATGAGCTAAATTGACTGACAAACAACGTAATTTTCATAAATGTAGCCATGAAATACTCTATAATACCTCGAATTAAATGTCAGTATTACATTGTACAATAACTGTATAAAAATAAATAAATGACGTGTGTATAAATTACTAATTAATTATTATCTTATTAAATATACCAGATAGGAAGCAACATCCTATACTTACAATGTTTACATCTAACTGTAATTTTTTTTTAATATAATTTATATAATCCCTTGTTAGGAATCTCAAATTATCAATTATTCCATTACGAACTTAAAGAAATTGGCATTTTTTCAATAAATTTATATTAAAAAATCTTAAAAGGAAACCTCTAACAGTTTTAAAATTATTACAGATAAATATAAAGTATGACTAATAAAATCGATGCGTTATCATTAAATGAAAATACTATAATCAATGGCATTCTATTTTAAAAATTAAGTTTTCAAAGTTTTCCAAATTGTGGCCTAGGCCGTAGCAAAAGTTGATTCTTAAAAAGTACTGAAAGATACTTTGAAACATTCACCATTACTAGACATAGAGCTGTTTCTTTTTCTGAATCATTGGAACTGAGATAAACAATTAAAAGAAAACCTGTATAAATAATATTTTTTGATTAAAAAGTGAAAAATCTCCTAAACGGTGAAATTAAAACAAATGTAATAAGTAATTTTTTTGTTAAATTAAAAAACAATTATACAGTGTGGCTTATTTAAAACCGAACCACCCCTGTAAAATCTTTATTTACATTACCGATTTTTGATGATTTTTTTTTTAATTGTAGGATATCAAAAAATCTATTCGGGGACATGCTCGTTTGCAAACCAATGCCTACTTTGCCTCCTCTTTTTCGTAGCAAAATTTTCAACAAAATCGTTTACGTCCTTTTTTTCTTAATTTGATTTCAGGGCCGTGTTTAGAATAATTCCAAATAGTTTTAACTCAAATTTGATAAAAAGAGTTTGTTCTTAAAAAAGTTACAGGACGACGAAATATGCCAGGGATGATTTAGTTTTAAATGAACCATAATGCATGTAATGTAACGTTTTATTTATAATAACAATGTTGCGTTTCATACAAGCTTTAAAATGTAGATAACCTATATAATTATTTGAAACTTGTTTAGGATACAGAGTTGAAAAAATACACTAAATATACATATGTATATTGTATTTACATTTGAGGAGTTGGCTAGGAAAATTAAATGTGTTCACTACTTGATGAAAATGATGTTTTACCTAAATCTACTAGAAATTTGTGGATTACAAAATGCAAAGAAATCTGTGTCTAATAAAAAAGTTGCATTTAATATGTTAACATGATTGGTTTGAACTAACAAGTTGATGGGGCGCTAGTACATCTTTTTGCTTCTAAAAAACAAATGTACTCAAATGCACTTATTCACTTTTGACAGCCAACTCCTCATTTTTTCTCTAAAATTAACAGTTATTGAGCTATCGTTCGTGGACATCTTAATTGTATACTCTGTATATGAAAATTGACAATAATCGATATATTCTCAATGTAAAACTTTTTTTTTACAATTTCTATGCAAATGTCAATTTTATTATCAAATTTTGACTCTGAGGGTTTTACGAATCGAGAAATTGTATTGAGAGTTATTAAATTAAAATTATATAGAAATTTCAAAAATGGCGTTNGACTCTTTTTTCAGATTTAGTCTCGGATGAATAGAAGGCCTCCAATCGTGGCAACAAACTCACCCCTTTTTTTTTGCACCGCCATGTTTGACAGCTCCCCACTTCCTCATTTTTCAATTTTTTCGTTTCAAAATTTTTTTGTGTATTTTCGAAGTATCAATAAATATACTGTAAAAAAATTAATAGTCTAAGTGTTTTACTTTTTGTTTTATCGCTCCCAAAAATAAGCCCAAATTATCGATCTCTAGACTAGAATACCCCCTTAAGCCGCTTGATATATTTTATTATAATTTTATAGGTGTTATTCAAATCAGATAACTCATTTTTTGTAGTAAAAAATTCATTTGGAATGTCAGTGACATGCGTACGGACATTATATTGAATATTTTTAAAACAAACAACTTAGGACACTCGTTTTTTTCGAAATAAAAATCGCATTTGTAATTTCCGTTCAATTTTGAATAAGAAAAAAACCTGGTCTTTTTTTCGGGACATACACCGTTTTAGAGTAAAAAAATTAAAATGGCTTCAATACACAAGCAGCTCATTAAGAAAAAAGTAAAAAAAAATATATTAGACGCTTGAAAAATTACTGAATTTTATAACCACTGTCCATTAAATTTTATGCGCTTTTAACTTTTTTTTTTAGTATAAAAGTATTAAAAGTGCATCGAAATTAATGGATGATTATTATATCTTTGAGCAGTGGTTGAAGAATTCAGTAAATCTTTTAAAATGTTTTCTTTCATCGAATTGACATGTGCTACTTATGTATTGAGGTCATTTTAATTTCTTTATTTCAAAATGGCATCTTTTTTTATTCAGGATTAAACGGAGACTACAAATGTGATTTTTATTTCGAGAAAAATCAGTGCAGTACGTACATTTTTCTCTTTAAAAATATTTAACATAGTGCCTGTTTGCACGCCCTTGAAATTAAAAATTAATTTTTTACGGCAAAAAATTAGTTATTTAATGTAAGTAACACCTACAAAATAGCGATAAAATATATCGCAACGGTTTAAGAGAAATGAATAAATTTATAATTTTTTAATACAGGAAATTGTATTTCTATAACAAAAACATTTTTTGGATATAATCCGTACTAGGATTATTTTTCGATGTAGAAATTGTAGTTAAAATTTGTCTTTAGAAATCTAGGAAATCCTGTATCTCAGATCTAACATTTTTTGACTGTGTTCATTACACATGTACAAAATGATTACCTCCATCATTGGTATGTGCGTCGTTTGGTATAGACATAACGGGCAACATGAAAATTTACGTACATCATATATAAATTTTTAATAACGGTGTGGGATTAACACAATGGACCTAAGAGTTGTTAAACATAGCTCCCCCTTTTTGATTAGATCAGAAAGGGTTGTTTAATTAAGGTTTTTTTTCATCTTGCCATACACTCTTACGGTTCTTTATAAACAAGATCCGTGAAAGAGTAATTGCATCATCGTTATAATTAGATCAGTTTAAAAAAACATGCTCTCCTGGTAGCAATTTAACAGCCTATTCTCTTAAAGGTCTTTGGAATTTGATATTGACTTGATATTGAAGAAAACTAGTAGAAATAGTGGAACATGATAAGCTAAGGTGTGCCGCTAAGAGCCAGCCTACTTAAAAAAAAAAACATATTATTTTTTTTTTTATTTTTTTTTTCTTCTTTCAGATTAGCTTCGAGGCAGAATTATGAAATCAAAAATAACAATAGGCAACAACCATTGAGTAGAAATTTGATCAACGACAATAGTGCTCGTCCAATAATTTACCAATCGGACAACTGTAAAAGGTCGAACTCGATTAAATCAATACAAATAGGTGAAGAAAAATGTCGATTGAAGAATAATGAATCGGAAAATAACAATTTGGATAGTAAAAGAGCAGAAATAATTCAACAAGAAAATCATAATGGTACGTAAGTTGATGAAAAACTTGTCTTCTTCTTCTTCCTCCTCTTCGTACTATTAAATGAACACGGTCAGTCGCACGGATCGCTTTCCTCGGTCTGTTGCTTCAAAAAAAAAAAAAAATGAAATAAAAAAAAATTTTCCCATGTGTTGAAATTGAACATTGAAGGGTCACAAATAAAGATCCCAGGAACATCTCAAATTTCGTAAAAATTTTCAACACGCAATTCCTCGGTTTGCGCAATTATTATAGCACGTTACTTAATTAAATCGGTTTTTGATTACAGAACTTGATATTGCAACGCAAGAAGAGGATGATGAGGTTTGCTCCGTTACGTCTAACAGTTCTTCTTTGACGGCTCGTTGCAATAAAAACGATAAAAATTGGGATGATTTACTCGTTGATCGGAATCACGTAAATACTTTAATCGATGAAATGTTTGCTTCCGTGTTGGAAGTGAATTCGGGTGCTTCGATAAGTACTACTTCATCGACTGAAAGTATTGTCAAAGATCACGATAACAAAATTACGATTTCTACACAGAAGATTAATGCGGAAGACGAAAATCTAACAGTTATTATTATTAATAATGATCAAGAATCCGTAACACCAAAATCGGAGAGAAAAGTGAAGTTTAATGATCAGGAGAATCACGAATTTTTAATTAAAGAGCTACAAAATATGAAGAATCACAACAGTAACGAGGTCGGAGATGAGAAAATACAGATGAACGATTGGTATGGTATTAATAATAAAGGAAAAAAGGTAAAAATGTCCAGTTGTCATATACAAATCGAGGATTCTTCTAATGACAGTGATTTTAGTGAAGAGAGAAACGAAAAGTAAGTGGTGTTTTCTTTAAGTTCAGAAAAATTTTCAAATTTATGTTTTAGAATTATGAACATTTCAAGGGCCTACCAGTTGCCACCACTTCCAAAATCTCTGTCTGGGTTCAAATTATTAGATCCCAAAACCCAAAAAGAACCAATTGTAAATTTTACCGATTCCAAAGAAGAAAAGTCCGGTGGTACCAACCTAGATAAGCAACTAGCTATTTTACGACGAGAAATGGTACTATTCAATAGTTTTATTGTTAAAAATGTTCTAATAGAATATGACATTTATTCAGCTTAGTTTACGAGAACAGGACCTTCATTTGCTTTCGAAATTGTGGTTTCTGAGCGAGTCTATCCACGATTTTCGACAAATGATGCAAGAACAAGAAGAGGAAAAAATGAATTTACGACTGACGCCGTCCCCGACGCCCTCCAGCATAGACGATGAAGAATATTACGTTATCTCAACGTCGAACTGTTAATCGAAACTTTTATGTTTGAAATACTCGTGCGAGCGCGTTTGTTTATACAAGAGATTATTACTACATTAACACATTCCTAAAATATTATGTGATTTTTTAATATAATTTTTAGCTTAAAATACATTTTTATCGAAAGCATCTAACATATTTTTGTTAAGGACCAAGATGAAAACGAAAATCTCAATTTAAAGTTGCAAAATATTAAGAATGTCAACGAGTCTCAACATATTGCCATGTGAAGTTTTTAAATATATCTTTAGAAATTGGTAGTCCTGCCATTTCAGTCCCTGCAAGAATAGTAATAGCAATTTGTATTTTTATATGAGACGGTGTTACCTGTTAAGACTTGTTGGGCAGTAGGCCTACGTCTATAGTCGAAGCTGGTCTCACAATCAGTAATTTCAGCCAATAATCTCAGCGGTGCATGGACGGTTGGTAGCAAAAAAAAAAGATTCATATTTGAGGCGGTAACTAATGTGTATTGCCACATAAAGAAGTGCATTTTTCATTACACCGTTGCAGTAAATAAACAAGACCATATTTAAAAGCCTTTTATTCCTGAAACATCACTTAACATTTTCAAGATACTTAATTATTAAAATAGAAAAACTATGCAACAATATATGTAATATTTAGTTAATCAGTATATTTAAGGTAAGGCTTAGAATAGAACTGATTAAGTAACATCGTTAAAAACCCATTAGCATTGTGTAGCGAATTAGCAGGATCTTGAATCTGAAACAACAATAGTAAAAGTTAAATTTTAATAAATTATTCTGAAAATATTTTATTACTTTTGCCAAGACCATGCCAGCACATTCTTTAATTTTCCCTTGCGATTGTCCAAAATCCATTTCCAATAGAATTTTTGAACATTCAGGGTTGCCACCGGGAGTACCAATAGCATTAGGAGCCTTTGAGACAAACCTAACACTTCTGGGTAAAACTTTAACTTCTGGTAACTGTGCCAACACGTAACCTGCCATTGCACGACAAATGAATTTGAAACTAAAATTACACAATGTAAAAATTCTTAAAAAATGTCAATAGAAAATTTACTTTAAACTGATTGAATCTGATTTAGTTAATCCTATGGCACTTAGTAGGGCTCTGCCCCATTTGGTCGAATTGGAATCCTCAGCAATTTGTAATAAAACGTGTGAGAATTTTTGCAATTGCGTTGCAGCAATCAATTCGTTTGTATTACATTGTTGCAAAGCAAGTTTAATTATTGCATACCACAATAGAGGGACCTTATCTTCCAATGTGCAACTAAAAGTTTCATTTAAACATTGTTCAGAAATAAATATGTAGCGAACATACTTTAGTTTTAATTTTGTGAGCCATCCTATACTGTGATTCAAGAGAGTTTCGGTATTAACATCCCGCAATATGCGTTGGAGTAAGATTGTGTTTAAAGTCAATACTGCCCCTATTTCCAAAAGGGACTGTTCGAAATCCATTGGATTTTTGGGAGAAATGTTGGTAGATTCAATTAGATTTTTCCATGAGGTTTCTTCAACATTATTTTCCAATACTAAAATAATTTTATTAAGTTATATTTAAGTGATTTTGCCGAATTTACACAGTATGAGCTAGTGTAGGAGTTAAGAAAGTAAGGGGGAGTCTCTATGTTAGCTTTTGTCTTATGTGTCGTTTCTTTCTTATTTTTTTTTTAATTCTATTGCCTAATCACCCTATATCATTGAAAGCAAGATCGGTTAGTTTAAAAAATCACACTGTGTAAACCCAGCAATAGTAATAGTACTGTACCATTTCTATTAAAATAACTCGTTAAAGTTGTTTCGTACAAAGTACCTAGATGCTTGTAATTAGTAACTGTTGTCATTCCTAGTGTTTTTAGTAGAGCTTTTATGTATTGCTCATAAGTTTTATTCTCTATCCATTTCACAATTATTTCTAAAGCCAATTGTGAAATTGGCGTGATATTTAGGATAGAAAAGATTTCTTTGATTAGAATTTCAGTCTCTGCAATTGTGTTAACTTTAGTGTCCAAATCGTTTAAATAATCTAAAAATTCAATAATGAAATATTAAATTTTGTAATTATTAAATTTTATTATTATACCCACCATTCACAACCAATGATATCTCGTTTGTATTCCAATTTTTTTGACGACTTACATAAACTGAGAGTAATTTAATGTGCGCTTTAACGTAAATTTGTCGTTTTGCTATTAATTCAGATGTGATTTGAGTCCATTCCTGGTTGTATCCAGAAATCACTTTTAAAAGTCTTAAACAAATATTACTAATTTAACACAACAAACACTACCCTATAAAGTAAATTTACCTTAAAAGTATATAGTCTAAGTCTAAAACATTAGATTTAAAAATCACAGCACTATTACAGGACATTACTACCCAATCCATGATGTGTTGAAAGCTTGCTGGTTCTAAGTAGTTCCAGTTTAAGTTTTCAACTTGAATTAAGATAGATCTGGCTTTTTCCGAATGATTTCTTTGTATGTTCGGTTCTATAGATAATTTCACCAACAAACTAAGGAAACAATAATAAACTCTGTTTTTCACTTGAATAGGAGCATCGGAAAAACTTTTAATCCAATTGGTCCACCAAATGGAAATGAAAATACTCCCTACGAAGGAATGACAATCGGGAAGGTACTGATCTACAACCTTTAAAAACAATGTTTATAGGTATATTTCGAATGCTGTATTTTATTCTTTACCCTTAGCATAAATTCTAAGTCGACTAATGATGGCCAAAACTTAGTCCAAGGTAAAGTTATCAACGCTTTATGGACGGGAATTAACACGAATTCTTTAACTGATGGATGACCAAAATATGAAACGTACCATTGGAATAGGTAACTTAAGATACTAGGTGATGCTAAAAAAAAATATAGTTCAGAGAGAACCGACGCAGAGTTAAGATCAGATGACAGATTGATTGATATACACAGCATAGTAAAGTTTTGGATACCTGGACTACCGCTATCTATCTACATATCTATATATCCAGGGGACATTAAAAAAATTAAAAAAAAAGGGAAATCAAAACAAAATGTCGACCAATTATAAGTTTGTAGTATGACCTGTATCTAAATATTATAATAAAAATACAAATTTGCATCCCGTTTTTCTCACTTTTTCAAAACATACATACCGGGCAGAGTATCCAAAACGAATTGAATGCATTCACAAAAGCTTTTTAACATTTTTTCTGCTAATTCTCCATCAGATGAAAGCCAAGGTAGTAAAACTGCCCGATCATCAGTTGACTGTTGTACCCAACTACTAGCTCTATTTTCTTTCAAATTGTTTACAGAATAGGGGGCCAACCATGGAATGAACATATCTCTTAGATACGGCCAAATTTGTTCACTTAGTTTATCACCTATGCAAGGTAAGAAAGCAATTTTTACTTTTTCGAAATTTCTCAATTTTATAGGAAAACTTTACCTAAAAGTCCTTGATGGGTGTTTAACATACTGACAATGAAGGCGTGTCCTGTCATTCCTAATAGTATTGAAAATACATTGACATACTTTCTACATTTGGGATATAAACCGTGTAGACCATTATTGAGACTTAAACGTTCTTGGGTGAAATGTCGAGCAAGTAAATTCGAAGTTTCCAGCAACTCTTGGTGTGCCAATTTCTTTTGGTGTTGGCAATATTGTCTCAATTGATCCCTAAGAATAAAGTCTATTGAAATTTTAGAAAGGATAATTAACTAAATTAGATACCTCAGTGGCAATTTCGAACTTATTTTACATGAACTCGCCATTGAATTTAAAATGTCGATCCACACGGATTCGGAGATTAAGTTGTCCTCAGTTTCACTGTTACTCGCTTTCAACAGACGTATTAGAATTTCACCGTAATGCTCCGGAAATTGAAATTCGAATACTAGAATTAAGTAAACTTTCATTATTTATATCCATTTGAATTTTTGAATAAGACATCTCACAAGTCAGTAAAATATTAAGTTCTTTCGAGTCGCAATAATATCCATTAATAGAACTGCTTTTGAACCGTTGATATTGCGCATTAACGAAATATATTGAAATATTTTATTTCTGCGTAATCTCAACAATTCACCAGCAGTTCTATTACTGGAAATTATTGCGGTTGGAACGAAATTATTATGAAAAAGCACTAGTGGTATTGGATGGCTTCAAAAGTTTTCGGTTTCAGTGAGAATAAATTAGGGAATAATCTATATTATGACACCACAGTCAATTTTGCAAATCCACATATTGAAAATGTATATTACCAGTTACTAGATGTTTCCTATAAAGTCCATGAAGCATTAGACACTCAAGAGGAGGATCGTAACCTAAAGTTGATAAAGCAATTATAATATTCTCGATAAATTGTGATCTTTGGCTTAGATTTGGTTTCTTGACGTATAGCCAATTGTCAATTTCAAACTAAAAAAAATTGTACAAATAATTTTTTCAATGACAAATATAATATATTATTTCATACCTTAGATAGAAGAGCAAAGACAATTTCATATTTGGAAGACATTTCTTTGGTAATTTTTGAATACATGAACAACATGTTAGCGCTACCACAATTTTTAGGTGAAAAGTAAGGTGCTATGTAACCACCCAGATTTGGTTTTTTGAATACCAGTTCGAGCAGCCTGAAAACATAAATTGAAAACAATTTTTTCATAATTTCTAACTAACTATCACCTAGGCATTTCGTTTTCTACTCCAATTATATGGGTTTGTCCTAATTTTTCTATACAACTTGCAAATAAAGTCTTTGCAGGTAAAAATTCAAGTATGTTACCCTGTAGCAATGATAAAATATGGTAGAACAATTCTATGCCTAATTCTGTCGTTTCCGGATTACTTTGCAAATGTTTTTGTAGTAATCTAAAATAATAATATAAAACCAATAACAATTCATTAATTTACACTTTAATAAATACCTAATGCACTGTTGTATGGAAACGGATGCAGTGCATAAAGCAATTGCAGGAGATTGTAAAGATTTTTCTAGAATCGATTCGTAGGTTTGTCTGTTAATCTGAATTTCATGATCGATTCTTTCATTTCTTTTTGATTCCTAAAACTAACATATTACAGCTGTGTAAAAATATAAAATGATACCAACTTGAAATTCTAGTGAAACAACTCCTGGGCCAGAACAAAGAATCGTTTGATTTTTCCCTTTACAAGGCACAGATTTTTGTATTCGTTTTGCTACGGAACTAAAAAGTTGTGGCACTAACTCCTTAAAGTTTTCATCTAAAGCTTTTAGTTCTGAGACACTTGAAGCATGATTGCTACAAAATATTAGATGTACAAAAATTAGATAGTTGTAATAAAATTGTTAAATTACCGGGCAAATTGATTCAAAGTCGCAAAACAGGGTTTTAAACTTTTAAACATTTCTTGGCTATTGGACATATCTATGGGACTAATGAAAATTCGTCTGGATTTTATAGTTGGTGGTGACTTCGTGGAATCATAAGAAGACAACCTAAACGAAAAAATATGAATTTTTAAATACTTTCTTCAAAATCAACATTTACCTTCTTAAAATTCGTTCAATAGGATCGGCACTTTCCACACCACGTCCAGGGTTCAATAGCGGTTGATTAACATTCGTTTTTTCACGGAAATTTGCCACTCTCCATTGTTTTATTGACATCGTTTGTTCATGTAGTATTTTATGGCGATCCATGTATTGATACCAAGGTGCCTACAATCGTTATTGTTAAAATGATACCTTTGGTACGTTAGTATAAGGTTTTACATAATTATTTTCGTTGATAATTAAAGCCAATAATTTTGGTTCATATTGAGTGGGTAAACTTTGCAACAATAAATTTCCACTTTGTAATCTCGGTTCTTCCAGCCACAATAAAAAAGCATTGAATATACTGGAATGCAGAAATGAATTTTAACATTTTCTTAGTTTAATACTAGGGCTATTTTGTATATTTTAAGATATATTCAGATCATAGGCCCAGTATATACAGGGTGTCCCTGAAATGAGTGTACAACGCTCAACCAGGTGTAGAACAGCTGAAAATAAGTCGATTTAACTAAACTTACCTTAGTCCAAAAGTTGATAATAACGGAGCTACAGGGTGTCGAAGTTGAAAAAATAAATTACGTTTTCCTCAATGTTTTTCGATTGCCTCGACCGAATTTCATGAAACTTGGTTTACG
>JABRWK010000114.1:109399-122821 GCA_013372445.1 Hypothenemus hampei | reverse complement strand
TTCTTGAGGTTTTACAGTGATTGATTTTCGAGCTGAGAAGCTATGATTCCATAAAATTTCTTCCTGGCGTTTTGTCCTCAACCCCGACGAACATCCTCCAAAAGGATGAGACAATAGTGGAATTACTCTTCCGTGTCATTCAATGTTGTTTGATAGTATAACCGGTTCTGCACCGCTATTTATATTGACACTCGCTAGTCAGAAGGGGCGTAGTTTCACCGTATACGTGAAACATCAGGAAGAAATTCTACGGAATCACGGCTTATTAGCTGTGAAATCAATTAACATAAAATTTTGACCGACCATGAAAATCTTCACTGTCTATTTTCAAGGTGCATTCACAACTAAAGAAACGAGATCGAAACAAAATTAAATATTCTCTCAAAAACGTTGATGTCCAACTCAATCAATATTTAGTAAAAATGAAAATATAATTTACATACCACATTTAAATCCCTAAAATTTTCATAAACCACTTGTAATGCATCAGGAAATCCATATGCAGCTCTTGTTATAACGTCCAAAAGGTACAAAATTGCATTATCCTTATTCCAATTGGGAATGGATACAAGAGCATTCATCCATAATCTCACCTGTAAAGTGAAACTCATAGAACCACAAGGGAAATTTCAGAAATTTCTTACCAATAATTTCGGACTTTGAAGGTCGTAAAACATATAATTGACTATTTGAGTCTCAATCATGTTTCCAAATTGCTGAAGAACAGTATTTTTAGTTAAAATAAAGCTCTTAGCATATGATATATAGCCCCTATCCGCATTAATTAAACCCATTAGGACTTCTTGAAATTTATGACTATTAATGAGGCATTCTTGACATTTAATGAAAATAGGCACAATTTGGTATAAGGCGAACAGTACTGCTTCATGTTTTTGATGCGTTTGTAAAAAGATCAATTGATTCAAGCCATTACTGCATATTAGAGGGACCAAATGACCCCAAGATGTCATCAAAATAGATACAAAACTAGCCAGTGGATTCCCATCACGAATACCTATGATGACGTCAGTTTCAAAACCCATGACAACGATTTATGGAACGTCTACATTACCTTTTAAAAGCGTTTCACATTTTTCGAGATCCTCGACTCGTCCTAATTCTTTAAAATGACCGTCGCTAATGTGTAATTTTAAGCGTAGTATAGTTTGCCAACCCCACTGGAAAACCCAAGTTTATTTAAAATAATGCACACATTATTAATATTACCTGAGCATGGGCAGCATCTTGATTCACAGCTTTTAACACTAACACAGCAGTGTCACAGTGTTTTTCATATGGCAAAAGGTCCCAATTCAGACGCGATAAAATCATTTTGGCCAATTTGGTTTGTACTGTGGTAGCAGGATTATTTAGCAAAAGTCTACGAGAATATAGTTGTCATCATAAGAGTAAATTTTTAAAATAAAATATATAAAAATACCTTCCAATTATTATGAAATCATTGTCTGACAATTTCCAAATAGACAAGGGGATCTCTTCGTATAAGAATAACGAATAATCACCCATTTTATCCAAATTTTCTTGGACTTCTTTCAAAATTGACGATAACAATGTGGGAAATTTCGAACAAAGATGTGTTAGCAGAATTTTTGCAGATTTTGAACATGTTTCTTGAGTTGTTGGTAAAATAAATCCAACCTGTTAGAAAGTCATTATTTTAACATCATTATGATTATCAATAACAATGATGTCGAAAGAATACAGAAAATAAATGTTGCTTTCATACTTTTTTAATGTAGTTAAGGAGGTATCATCCGTTTACGTACACAGTGCGCTCCAAAATAAACAGGACTTTTTCAAAATAACACATTCTATTGACGCCACTTATTTACGATTGTGTTTCAGAAGTGTACAATTTTATTTGAAATGTACATCCCTCACTGAAGTTCTATCAAAATTTCATGAGTATCGGATGATCATAAGCAGAGTTATTGTATTGAAAATATGTTTTTTTTGTCGATGCAAAAATAAATTTGGGACAAAGGGCTACCAATTTTGTGTTTTAATCATCAACCATTCACCATATTCGCCTGATTTGGAGCTATGTAACTTTTATACATATATTCGAAAAAAATGTATTTGGCGATGGAAGAAAATCGTTATGCCGACATAGAGGCCAAGGCAGATATCGATATTTTTATCTCTACAGATGACTTAAAACACTCATTCGACACTATCGTGCAAATCGCTGTAGAGTCTCAAGGAGACTATTTTGAATAAAATAAATGAGTTTTGCCAAAATAATAAGCCTTTGTTCCCATTCTGAAAAAGCCCTATTTACTTTGGAACGTACTTCACATTGCTGAAACATACTGTACATCAAATTTTTACCTGAAGAATATCCATAGTACAAGAATATATAAAACTGATTTCGGAATCGGTTCTCGCTAGTGCCATGTTAGCAAAGGTATTCAATAGATAATAGACTTCAGCATCTTTCAAATTCGATAATTTTTCCTCAAATTGATCACGTTGAGCTTTTTCCCAAAGCAAGGACTTGTAATCATCCTTCAATGAAAAATCCAGAATATCTGTTGCTCTTTCATCAGGTACATGTAAGAAATAATAGATTTTCCATAAAGTTTTAATTGTAACCACATTGTAAGGGACCACAGCGAGAAATTGCCAAGTACATAGCTTTTGGGAAGTGTATAAATAGTAAATCGCACGTAAAAAAAAGGCATCGTACTCAATTTGAAGACGTTGAATCATTGCTATGTCCACGACATTTCGATTCTAAAATTATAGAATTAAAATAAGCTTATTAATGAATGAAATTTACTTTTAAACATATTTCCCATTGATCTGTTGCGTACTGAACAATGTGTCTGATGAAACGACTTAATCTTTTTGAAAATTGGTTATATTTGGGAAGACAATAGCCTTGTAACCCTTGCCGCAATAACTTTAGTAATACTGAGGAAAAGGCAAAGAACCTCAAAATATGTTGCTCGTTTAGTAAACTGGGATCATATTTATCCTAAAAAAGAGTTATATCAAAATAAAAGTTTTCATTCTTTATCTCTTTACCGTATTGTCACTTCTACTTATCAGTAAAATGCATCTAAACATATCACCAAGAGGCAACTGATTCAAAATCGCAACCAAGTCGTTTTCCTTAAGTGAAATACCAGTTTCTTCATCTTCTTCTCCATCAGAATCCACAACAATCCAACCAGCGTCTGAAGAAACATTTTGGCAATGAATCATCTAAAAAATAACCCATAAAACTACACCCAGTTACATTGAACTCCACATACATCCTTTAAAAACTCTCTGCGGTCCGTAACAGGACTTAAGACAATAGATAACAACGTTAAGAGATGATTTATTTGATAATTGGCAAATGGTTCATTGGGTTGTACTTCTAAAGGAACCTGAATAAACGTTGAAGCCCATGTACTGACACCAGCAGGACTCCTACAAATAGCAATTAGAATTAAAAACTGGTTGAATTAAAACTAATTTTACCTTAAAATATGGAGTAAAAGGAATAAATGGTCTTGATAAGTACCAATTCTAAGCAACACCGCAACCAATTGAGCTAACCATGTGCGAGTATCATCAAGGAATTTTTGGTCTTTAATATGTTTCCTTTGAAATGCAAATAGGACTGATATTGAAGCCCTTATTTTATTTATATAGGGTTGAACTTCATTGGGATCTTCCTTCATTAATAATACAATTGGAGATTTGTCATTGAGGTTTCGAAGGTTAATTATACAGGTACTGATTTCTTCTATATGCAGCCCGATCTAAAAAATCATATTGTATTAAAAAAGTTTTTATTAACACTTCATTTGAGCAGTTAACCTGCATTCTTAAATCCTCAGCCAAATAAGAAAACAATATATGTTGTTCGTAAGTCAGTTTTTGTACCTTATCCAGTATATGACTAATATTTTGAAAAACTGATCTATGAAAGATACTTCTGTTGTATTCATGAGTTGCCGACACTATTTTACCATCCAAACAGAGGGCGGAGCCACCTACAGTGGAAACATTAGAACTCCAAAGTTCAGTTTGTACAGCATGATATTCATTTCTAAGTTGTTGTAGTTCAATGTTATTACCTTTAAAAGTAAGTAATGGCATTATTTGAACAATGTTTTAATAGAAAAAAGTTTTTACCAGCAATTTTCTCTCTGGTTTTTAAATAATTGTTTAGTAACTCAAAGAGATAATGTTTTTTTGAATGGGAACATTTCAATTCAGTTTCAATAAAATTTTTTGTAAAGTCCTCTATAAGATCAAGTTCACTGTTATAATAAAGGGCTTTAAGTTGTTGTTCTGTATATGGCCTTATAGTGTATTCCTCATTTAACTGTTGAGGCTCTGCCATCAATGGAACATTAGCTATTTGAGCTGGAATAGAATCAATAATTTCCAAAGTGTTAAGTATTTGTTTATTCATGTTGAGAAATTTTTCAAAATTATCACTTTGTGGCGCACTAGGCTGAACGATTGTTTCATTGATTTGTTGTTCAGATTGTACTATATTATTTTCAATAGGTTCTCTTTCATATGTAATGCTACTCTCAGCAATTTCTTCAATGTCAGGATTGTTATCTACATGGTTAATTGATAAAATGGCAACACAGTCTTCAGCTATTTCCGGCTGATTATTACATTCATTTCCAGATTTTTCTGATGCTAAAACTTTATTTTGTTTAGCTGAACTTTCTGATGGATTTGATTTGTTTTTAGTTTTCTAGAAGATTATTTTTAATAAAAAATTAATTTTAAGAAACTTTAGGTAAATTACCTTTTTTGGTTTTTCTGCAACAGCTTCCATAGTTAATAATTTCTATTGAACATACAGACGAAAACACAAAAAAGTCAGAAACTACGATTTATCTTTTTGTAAATAAACTACATACTAACAAATGCATGTCTTATCAGCTGAGAAGTGTCAAATACTTCAAATGAATGACCGAAAAGTGTTTTTCTGGTGGTAAACATGGACATATAGACAACCAATAATACAAGACTTTAATTTTTTATTTTTCTCACTATCTCACTGTACTAAAAAGTAAATAGATAATAAATAATTATGAAGCGGTGTAAATCCTACTACTCACAGTCTTCTTGAAAGTATATTTACAATTAATAAAGGTATTATTAAAGATAATATTCAATATACCTAAAGGTAAAGTTTAATTTAATTACTATCATCAAGTATAACTTCAATTTGCTCGCAATTTGTCAGTACTGCTTCTGTATCTTTAACAGCTGCTTCATTAGTCAATTGGTCAATTTTAATACGTTTTTTAAGTTTCTAGAAAATACAAAAATTAAATTTTGTATCTAATGTCACAAGTTTTTTATTTACTTTTTGTTGAACTTGTACCATAGTTGCTTTTCTATTACGTGTTTTTTTTGAATAAGTTTGTAGTTGCGGTGTGTTTACGGTCTGAAAAAAAATTTAATCAAAATTTTAAATATTAAAAACAAAGTTTTGAAATACTTGAACATTATTTTCAACTTCATCATCTGGGATTTCGATCACTTCATTTACAGCCAATCTTTTAGGTCTGATTTGTAAGGTTTCATTTAAAATCCTGGATTCGATATTGCGATATTTGGAGGGTAATTTCTTAATCATTTTAAAAATTTTCTTCATATTCTCTACTACCTCTTCCTCATACCTTTGTATGTCAGCTACATGTTGGACTCGCAACTGTTCTTGTAATTTTATTTCTTCTCGAGCCTAGAAATCCTCAAAATTAAGAAAAATATTTAGAAAATAATTGGAACAAACCTTAAATAAGATGTTATCGACATTGTAACCTTTAGTATCATTGGATTGAACTCCTGATATAAGTGCCAATTCTGAAATTTTCGTTTTTATATAATCTTGAGCTCTTTTGGCAAACAGTGCTGTGATTGCTTCCTTTGACATATTCAATTTTTCCCGACAAAATTCATCAGTAATGGTTTTAAAATTGTATGTACCAAAATAACCACAAATCTACAAGATACAACCAATTGTTTTTCTCGTTCAAAAATTATGGAATAAATTTAATAAAATGATGATCAGGAATTTTTGCAACTCGGATGATACGTCTCACGCTTTGCAAACTATTCGTTATCGGAATTAACTTCCATCTCTAGTAATGTATGTTACTTTGCGGTTTGATAGTAGCTATTAATTGACCAAACCTATCATAAGCCACTTTACAGGCCATAATTCATACAAAAGATGTTAGTTTCATAGTCACACAATATTCTAGTTATAGCAAGGTTACCCTAAAAATTGAATAACATTTTTATTTGCCCCAACTGAAAACTCTTGGAATAACCCTCGTATATTGTTATGAAAAGATTTATACACCAAACGTTTCGTCAACAACTGCAGCTATGATCAGAGGTGAGATGACCAATAATACTAATCAAAATTAAAGTGTCAAATTTTGGCCACTTGTTTTCAAACTTGCAAAATTACTCGGTAGGAGGAAAATGAACGCAACCAGTGTGAGTGCAACAGTTAGTAACTTTTTATTTTAGTCATGCAATATACTACTGCCATCATTTTATTCAATTTATTGCCTATGCAATGCACTGAATGCAGAAACTAAAACGTACGCATTGTCCATTCAAATAATCAGAATTAATAGGCTTATGCTCTTCTAAATCTAGTTGCACCAGAACAATTACTTGTATTTTGAAAGTTACCGGTACTGGTTGCAATAATAAACTAAATCTCCTGAAAAAAAGATTATTTTCTAATGCCATTGGAGAAGTAATGGTCTTACTCTTGTAAAAAGTCTCTAGCATGTTCGGCATTTTCAAATTCTAATAGCTTTTTTTCAAATGGCCAGGACACTTCTAGAACCGAAGAGTTTGGTGGTTGATAAGCGCCTAAGTAACCAAAGTGAGGTATGTTGGTTATAATATACCTTAAAAGAAATATGGGGATTAAAATTGAATTTTTCAGAGATTACAATTTTCACAGTACCTATTGAAATCGCGCGGTGCTCTCGGCTTAGCATTTTTAACTAAAACAGTAAACCCAGTCCGATGCACCAAATGTTCCACGCCATTGTTCTTTATTTGAATATTTGGTTCTTCCTTTAGAGTTCCCTCTAACATTAGTTCATCTTTGGTAAGATCTACAGTTTCTTTAAGAAAAACGCGAGGTGTATGCGAATAGAGTCTTTCGTATAACCAATATCCGCAATGAAATTCAGATCCCCCTTTCATCTTACTATACATTTCGGAACTAACTAACATCTGACTTATGAGTTTTAAAGTATCAATATCTTGGCCCTCGTAATTCTTCAAATATGGCCCAATAAATATCCGGTCGCTATATTTCGGACTAATGTAAATACCAAAGTCGGCGTGTTCGTGATTTTGGCTAATTTGTAAATTTCTTATTTGCAAAGTGCAATGTTCGGTTTTGGCCATTTCCGTTAACTTCGTCAAGTCATTGTACTTAATTGAATATTCGATGTTTTTAAATTTCAAATAGACAAAATCGTTTTTCATGAATAACACACGCCATTTGGCCACTTTACTTATTTCAGGTAATGCTGCCCACATGTATAAATTATCCTGCATGTCATCATAAGATCCACTTTCAACGAGTTCTCTTAATGGATATTGCTTTTTTAACACAAACAATGAACATATTTTATTGCTAACATCTTTGTGTTTAATTTCAATGTAGTCTTCTTCTTTCGAAACGTAAGTTTCGAAAAGATTTTCGTCACCTTCAATTTGCGGTGATTTTTGGGTGCACAATCCACGTACTTCAAATTCGCCAAGATGTGTTTCTACTAAAAGAAATGACAGGTTTATCAGGTTGAATTTTCGGGCTAAGTTTCCTGTTATGAGCCACCTAACTATACTCTTAACACTTTCAGATTGATCTTTAAAGCTGGTCCCATTTAGAGACATTTTTAAAATTTTGTAACCATCAGTTTCAATATTAATTACTTTAGTGCCTCCAAGAACTTTTCCTGTCGTCAATACCAATCGAAGTGGTTTATCTAGAATGCAATATATCTTAATGCTTTTAGATATAAAGCCTTTCAATAGGGCGGTCCATGGAAGAATTCTCGCGTAACAACCTTCAAATTCTTTGGGAATGTTACACTTTTTTCTTAGCCATTCCACATCGTTTAAAACGATTTCCCCAGGAAAGACTGATTGAATTTGAGTTTCTTTTGGATCAGTTTTATCTTTAAGTTGAAACTCTTGTCTTACTTGTAATTGCTGTTTTCTATGGTGAGTTTTTCGTGAATCCTCCTTGAGATCTGTAGTATTTATTTCATTTTGTACACAATCTGAAATGTCGATAAAGCTCTTATTTATAGCTTTATTAAAGGATCTATTAATTTTACTTTGTTTAACTGGTGATTCATTTGATTGAAAGTTTAAGGAAGGTTGCACAACAGTATCTGTATGTTCTTTACGTTTTCTCTTAGGAAACAAATCCGTTTCATCATACAAAATATAATCAGATTTTAACGCAGAATTTCTTTTACGACGACGCTTTGCCGGATCTTCACTTGATTCTTCAATTGAAGGCTTTTTAATCACTTTCCCTTCAGAAGCTGTACTTTCAGATGTTCTAACGGACTTTTTTATCACTATAGGATTTGAACTGGTGCTACTAATAGATGTAATACTAAAGCCTTTACAATAACAATTGTACAAATTGTGGTTCATACAATAAGGAATTATATCTGAAAAATCATGATTTTGCAAACGTATAAAGCATGGCTTAACAGAAAGGGTTTTCTTTGTAACTTCAGATTCTTCCTCAAGAAATTCATCATCGTAAAAATCTACGTATTTCTTAGGAGCCTTAGCGGCGCGTCTCTGCTTATTTGCAGCTCCAACAACGATAGCACTGTCATTAGCATAAATAACTGTTTGTGTAAATTCTTTCTCTTCTTTTGCTAAATTCTTTTTCGCCTGATCTTCAATTCTACTGACAGCATCACTCGATAAATACGGTGTATCTAATGAAGATGAAATATTTACAATGGATTTGTTATTGGAACATAAACACTTAAAAATGCATTTCAATTTGCGACAGTGCAAGCCAATAAGAGTATTACATTGTAAAGAATTGCATATGCAACCTAATTTGCAATAGGGTTTTGAACAAACTTCTTCAGTTTCATTACTCTTAATGTCAACTGTTATCATTTTACAGTTTAATTTCTTCAATTCTCTACTAGTTCGTGATAATTTTCCTGAAAATCGTTTTCTATTACCACACATTTTTTCTGGAAGTGTTACATTATCCAATAAGTTTTCATTGAAACTTTCATCTTCTTTAATTACAGACTCAGCAATTTCTTGAGTTTCTACGTAATTTATTAAATTGTCAATAATTTGAGCTACGTCGCTCTTTATGGCACTATCAGTAAAATTATTAGCATCATCTATGAGGATTTTTGGTTCAACTTTCGTATTTTCAATTTTCTTCCTTGTTAGAATGCTTTCTTGATTTTTTTCGTAATGTAAATCGAATGTAAATACTTTTTTTTGAAGATCTGTTCCCGAAACAAGTGCAGAAAGGGCAAAATCAATTTGCTTATCACTCACCATCCAATTCCATTGATTCACATAAGGTATCAATTTTTCATGGATAGGTTGTCCTATTTGAGGCATCACCTGAACCTCAACTTTCGGCAGAGGTTTTAGTTCACTTTTCCATTGTGAATAATCGGATTGTAATAAGTGTTTTTTACATAATGGACCTGGCTTATATGTTAAACAAAACGTTTTCTTTTGAAGTTCTTTTAGTAGGGAGGGCTTGTTAACTGTTGGTTGAGGCGCAGTCTTTAACGTTAGGCTGGATTCTATAGAAGCAATACATTTGGCTTTGGAATTCGTATGAACGAAAACTTGTTTGTTTTTAAACAAAACGTAACTTCTAATTTGCTTGGTTTCTCGTTTCAGTTTTTCCAGTCGCTTTTGTTCGATTCTGTGGCTGTGCTCCAAGAGTTTTCGTTTTTCTGCCAATGTTTTTGGTTTGTATAGTTTTTCCTTTGGTTTTACAGATTCTTCTTTCTTTATTTTCTTGTTTACGGACACTACTGGATCAAGAGCGTAATTGCGGGTTAGTCCTTCTTCTGCTCCACTTTTTGGAATCGTATAGCTAACGTTTAACTTGGCATCTGTCAGAAACTCATCTAAACTATCACTTACAAAAGGAGAACTAATGGAATTGGACGTGGAATCTTGATAAATATCACTTTTTATACCTTTGGATTTTTTGTTGTTATCTTGAAACGAAGTCGAAGGTAACTGCCTACTTTGGTTATCGCATTTGTGAATGGACGAACGACTAAAATTAAAAGGTTTCAGATCCGATGAAATACGAGGTGGTATCTTTGGTTTATTGATAATCTTCCTTATTTCATTAAAAACATTGGGTATTTCATCATCATCGTTATTACTTTCCTCAGTTGGATTGTCGCCATTCACTGGTATTTTACTTTCAGACTCTTTATCAGGGATTGATAAAGTAGTTTGAAAATTTTTCGGAGGTACAAACTCTTTGGAAATTGGACTGGTAATAGTAAAATTCTTATTCCCTTCAATAAGATGTTTTAAGTCTTTGTTCTGACACTTTTCTTCTAATTTTTCATCTTTTATCGGAATCTGAAGACCCTTCAAAAAGTTCCCTTTCTTCCCCATTCGTAAGCTTGTTAATTGAAGCTTTAAATTTTTTCTAATTTCTTCAAAATTTTGGAAACTGATTTCGGGATTGTCTTCCTGCGAGGAAAAATTGTCTTCCTCAGAAATTACAGCTACTCTCTTATCATCTGTTTCGTTTAAACTCGTAGTATTTATTTTTTCTTCTTGCTTTCTATCCCTTTCTATCAGTTTTGATTCGTTATCCTCCTTCGTCGATTCACAATTTGTTTGTTGAATATATTTATTACTATCTATCTTTTCAAACTTTATATTTTCTATATTAGAATTTTCAGTAGATTTGTTTTCAATAGTGTCTTTTGGAATTTCTTCGGTAATTGGTTCATTGTAATAAAATTCTTCTTTTATAGGTTGTTTCGCCAGATTTGTAGTTTCATGTAGATCATTTAAAGGTTGGAGATAGGTACTATTAATTGGTAACCCATTATGATAATCGAATTCAGTAAAATTTTGAATTAAAATTTCATTCTCATCAGATTCTTGGTTCATTACGTTCAATTTGTAACTGTCTTTACATGAATTATTTTTAGCACTAGATTCATCATCACTAACATCAATTATCTCAACACTAGGCTTTTCCAGCACAACATCACTTTCGCATGCTTGGTCATCATCATCCGACAGTTCAATTATGTCAGTGACCTTTAATAAGTTATTTTCTTCTTGTGTAACTGAGATTCGTAATTTTCCATCATCATTTAACATACCTTCTGATAAAAATTGGTTTTTGTCTTTTTGTATCTTAAAATTGACTACTACTGGATTGGAATAAGATTGACTCATTGCGACATTAGGTTTGATATCGAGCCCCCTTTTTACATCTTCAGTAGATTTTCTGCTGAAACTATTCAATCTTTTACTGAAGTTGGTTTCAATGAAAAGTTCTTGCAATGGATCTGTCAAATCAATTGTTTCGTTGTCCATTTTCCTGTTGAAAAATAGTAAATTATTAATATTTTCACATATGTATATTATAATAAATAAAGTATATATTATACATATATTTTTATTTTGCAAAATATACATCTGTTAAAACTTAAAAGAACACTGTATGAATAGGTAATGTCACCACTTATTTATGATAGCAAAAGAACATTTATAACGTTATCAAATTTTAAACACGGTAAGAGAATAAAATTTAGCCACTAAAGATATTACATTAATCAAATATGATGGTTCCTTAATTTAACCGAACTAAATTTAATCTAATCAATTCAACAAACCGAATCTAACGTAACCTAACCTAACCTAACCTAACCTAACCCAACCAATCTAACCCAACTTAACTAACTCAACCAATCTAACCCAACTTAACTAACTCAACCAACCTAACCCAACTTAACTAACTCAACCAACCTAACCCAACTTAACTAACTCAACCAACCTAACCCAACTTAACTAACTCAACCAATCTAACCCAACTTAACTAACTCAACCAACTTAATCCAACTTAACTAACTCAACCAACCTAATCTAATCAACTCATTACATTGTTGACATTTATGTTTTTGACGTTTTTATAACGAAAAACACTTAGCCTACTTTTTAAAAATAAATATTTTAAACCTACGCGATTTCTTTCAAATAAATAGGGTGGTCATTATAAGCTCCATCTAGTAAGCAGTGCTGGCAGCGAAACATTTATATAGCCAGTTTTTGGCAATTTCAGGAGGCCTACTACTACTTAAATATTGATCCACCTTGGTTTTAAATAAATACTATAGAAATCAAATAAAATTAAAAAAATTAGAAAGGAACGTCAAACTGAAAGGGGTTTTTTTAACCTCATTTTTATGATATACATATTATAAAAGTGGCAGAGATTATAGATAAACATCATAAAATGCTCAAGAGAATATATATATCAATGTTCTGTTCTAGAAAAATAGCGAATAATATAATAAAATGGAAATAATAAAATAGAAGTAGAATATATGATATATGTATAATAGAATATAACAATAGAAAAACAGTGTAACATTGCTACCTATTGATATTCCTATGTATAATGATTCACATATTACATGTTTAAACATGAACTTAAAAAATATACTTACATTTATTTCAAAAGTGATTTTTCCAATCGCCTCAGTTTTTTATTTAAAATTTAATAGGTATCTAACATTTTAAGCTCTTAAGAACGAAGTTGAACCGCCATATTGGATGCAATATTGACATGAAAAAAATGGCGGCTCAACCATGGTTGCCAATATACATAGTGCTTAGATAAGTATACAACAGTATACTGATGTGAACACGCCAGAGTACACTTACCATTCGCCTGACACTTTTTTAAATATGTATGTAATTAAATAGTTAAATATTATATTTCTTAGAATTGATTTTTTTTTAATTTTTTAGTCAATGAAAATCACATACTTCTTTCAGCATACGAGATTGTTTTGTAAATAATTACACAACAATTACTTCTGCTATTATGATTACTACTCTATATGCTTTACAGGGATTTTAAGATTATGTTTAACAAAATCTGAAGATGGCATAGTGTACAAGTCGAAACGTACAAAACCACGCCCTCAGATCTGGTAAAAATGTGGACAAAACTCGAATACTATAGAACTCACCTTATGTAAGAATAAATTACACATTCGAAAACTCGAAAAAAGAGAAAAAAGAAATCGTTTTTATATACCTAATTTAGATACCGGTAACCGCAAATTTTACGGCCATGTTTCTCTTGTTTAAGCCAGTAAAACAATA
>JABRWK010000114.1:67011-107541 GCA_013372445.1 Hypothenemus hampei | reverse complement strand
ATCTAAGTCTATTTTTAGACTAGAAATTAATTTCTAGTTTTCTTTATTGCTTTATTTATGTATTTTAATTGTATTAAATTTATTCGAATTTACTTTTTGTTAATTTCACAATCCTTTATGACTATTTTAACGTTTTCTCGATTATAAATAAGGTTGGAATTTCCCTTATAGTTGTACGAATATAGTACATTATCTCAATTATTACTTTTACCGGAAAATTCTCTCCCTTTGAGAAATGAAAGAAAATAATACTTTTTATACGTTTAATAATATTTATTGTACAATATAATTTGCGTTATTATTTATGATTTCTTGCCAGCGTGGTGGTAATTTGTAAATATTATTCTTAACCCTGGATCAACACACTGTATTAAATGTTGTATGTTTATTTACAAAACATTTTAAATTAGAATGCTTTTTATTTGTTTGTTAACTTTAGGTTTTCAATAAAGCATAGAAATAAAATTTTGGATTGCACTGTTCCAGTTTAAGAAGAAAAAAACTGGAGTTTCTTAGATCCCACTGTGTTGTTCACGTACATAAAATATATGTGTTGATCCAGGGTTAAAAAATGTCTTGTCCTTAAAGGCGAAGAACTTAGGGCCGTATTTATAGTCGTTCCTTAAGTCTTCCTCAGCACTCATGTCTTCCTTGACCAATAGGGAGTGTTTGTTTGCAATGAATAGTCATTCCTCATTGGTCAAGGAAGACATGAGTGCTGAGGAAGACTTAAGGTGCAATTATTAATACGGCCCTTAAGTAGTACTTGGTTGATATATCCTTTAATTGTAATTTTTTTCTTTCAAAAAAATTTGTAAGGAGAGAAAAAAGTATTAATTGGAGGGTGCTAAGCCTGGGAAGCATGATGGATGCTGCAGAATTTCCCAGCCTACCCTTTGTGATTTTCAGATCAATCACTAAAGCAGGATATGGTCTGATGTTACCATGATCCAGTACAATTGACTTCCTATTGAACATTCTTTTTTTTAATGCTTCGCTGATTACATTTCTCTGAATTGAGCTGTTTCTTAGATTTCAAGAACTCTTAAACCATTGGTAAAATAGTGTTATAAATAAACTTTAGCCATGTTTATACACGGACGTCTTATATCTAATAATGAAATGAAACAAATGTCAGAAAGAAAGATCGTCATATGGATCGTTTATTTTGAAAGTGGTGTAAGTCCATTTTTTTGTTGTTTCGAGAAAATTAAAGGTTAGCATAATCTGTCTCTATGCAATTTCATATATTAGTCAATTTTAAATTGAATAAAACATTGGTATTTTTTTAAGATATTAAATATTATCTTGTAATAAATAAAAAGTTTACACTAAATAAATTTCAAATTATGTGATATCTCATTTTTTTTTTAAAAATGGATTTACATCGCTTTCAAAATAAACGGTCCATATGTGTCTTAAATAAACATATGCATGCATGTTGATGTTTTCCAGAGCGAATATTAACAATTTTCTATAGATAAAAACGACACTATCAGGTATAATAATTATACCTGATAGTGTCGTTTTCTCCTTGGGCATTCACAATTATTGTGAATGCCCAAGGAGAAATATGTTTTCGTTATGTAATTATACAGAAATTAACTATTTCCACATGATTACAGTAAAAGAATTTTTAATACCTAAAAATCATCTCTATAATTCACCCAAATCTGACTCAATTCTTCTAAGATCTGTTTATATAGCAGTCACAAACCGTTTGCTGATGATCAATCAGTTTAATACCGACTGACGTTTACAAATAATTATTGGATATTGAATTGGTTGATCACTTCTGACAGTCAACAAACGGTTTCTGACTGTTCTATAAATAGACCTCTTATAATTAAAAACCAACAACCGTCTAAACATAATTTATTTTACACCGACAATTGATCATTATTTTTAATGCAATCAACTCTGTTTTCAACTGTATCCAATAAGCCAATAGGCTTCACAGAATTCCTTTTTTCATTTAATTTTCCCAATTCTATCTTCAATTTATTCAAAATCGCGTAGTTCGGTTGATTCAGAGCGGCTCTACTTTGTAAACAAGTGATCTCCTGTTCTTCCATTTTCTTTTCTTTAAAGCTTTTCACTGACCTATTTCCATAAAGCCTCAACAATGAACCCCATGAAGTAATGCTTGGATGAAGCATTTGTAAAATTGATTGTGAGGCCCTTTGTTTTCCGTCTCGTTTATTCTTACAAGCCACAGTGGTGGTATATTTCCCTACTGTCATTGTGAATTCGTTTCCTTGGTGTTTTGAGGTATTCCCTTGATAATGTATCTTGAGGTCGTCTAATCCAAAATTTCTTTGTAAACATGTCAGTAAAATATCATAAGGAGCTGGTTCTGTAGTTTTTGCACAAAATTCCGCTACTCTAGGGTCTTCTACTCGTATTTCATCAAAGAATGATAAGTCTTGATCTTTGTCCTTTTTAGTACAACCTATATATATAATGATAAGTTCCAAATAATAAAAATAATTCTTAATTATCTTACCTGATTGTGGATCTGCACTAATTTTAGATTTCATTTCGGGTATTAAGATCTCTAAAGTCGATTTAGCTGCTTCAGATTTAGCTTGTTTTTTACTTGTACCATATCCAATGCCATATTTCATATCTTTAATCATTACTGTAGCTGCATATGGTGTTGCAGCGTTTTCTAATTCTGTAAAAACATAGGTTGGCTGTTTCTTCAAGGCATGTTGAACATACTCATGTAAAATACAAACGTACGATTTTCCATTCGGATTCATGATCCATTCCTTTCTAGAATTGGGATTAGATTTTTCTGAGCCTTCTCCATTCTTTATTGGAAATGTTATGAGTTTTGTCCCATCAGGTAAAGTTGGTCTTTGCAATTGGCTTTCTTGCTTTCTTTTTTAGTGAATTTACGGCGTTCAGACCAAGATTTGAACCTTAATACATTAATTGCTTGGAATTGAAACAGGTTTTTACAATAGTTTTGAAGATCTTCGGGTGTTAGATTCTGCATTTCTATATTTTCTTGTACTGTCTCTATTTTAGCATTAGGCATGTTCTCAGTAAGACTATTCTTTTCTAAAGGTACATTTTGCTCAATTTGTGCTTTTTCATGTTCTAAGGCTCTTCTGTAGTTTAAACAAGGTATTGCATTAACAGGAATTAAGTGTTTTCTAGCTGATCCAGGACCTAGGAAATAAGGTCGCGATAAAGTGCATACTCTAGTAGATTTATGCAAATATATTGGCATGCCACTATTGTGTGTTACTTGTAGCCATTCTTCAGGTAAAACATCAAAATGATTTTTCCCCTTTTCGACCACAACAACTTTAGTTCGTTCCTCAAATGGTACTTCTAAATTATCCGAATCCAAACCAGCGTCACTAGCTTTCCTTTTTTTCTTTCAAGTGCCTCCTCTAGCATTTTTTCCACTTCTTCATCAGGAATATCCGAGTCATAATCGATTGAGCCGTCGGAATCATATTTATCTTCAATTTCGTCTAGAATGTGAAATTTTGTTGCTTCTTCTAATGGCTTTTTAAACGGACACCTGGCACTGGTACTTTCTTGTTGAACCTCATTCGTTTGTTTTAAACTGAAATTTGTTCTAATGTCTTCATCGATTGTATAAATATCAGTTGCATAATCCATCTGAAGTAAATTGGAAAGGTAGTTTTTATCGTCTTCCATATTGTTAAGTAAATATTTAAAAATAAATTTTTACAAAATCAATAAAACTGTTTACATTTATATATTTAAGGTTATATAGAGTTTTCTTCGTCAGTTTAAATTGAATTGTCAGTTTATGAAGTTGACAGTTCTCACTATTGGTTATATTGGCTAGTGATGGAAATATAATATTAATTAAGAATTAATTAATTTTATTTATTGACTATCCCATTTAAAGTGTATCATTACCAGTTGAAGTTTTCGCCACTTGACTCTACATCTTTTCTAGTTGCTTTTGAGTTCTTGTGATAATTTTAATAAACCCCTTCTTCTAATAATAAATGATTACATTTATTAAAATAACAGATATTAGAACATCCCTAGAGAGTTGCGCGTTAAGTGAGCGCGATTACGTTACGCGTGCTTTTTCTACCATTGCCATCATCGTTTTTGCTATATTTTCCTGCTGAAATTTTTTATTTAAAGTTGTTCAAAACTATGAATTAGGTGTTTCGTGTTATAACGACTAAGTTAACAATGAGTTCTAATCTGTCCAACGACGTTTGGAAAAATTGGGATAAAAATGGGCGGCAAGAATTGTAAGTTGTCCATTTTACCTGTTCTGTAGTAAACAAAACTGGATATTGTTCAATATTTTTTATATCTACAGTTTAATATAAACAAAAACCTTTTGCACCAAATCTATGAGAGTTATTTAAATAATGTTTACTATTTCTGTTTTATAGCATCCATTGTTGCACAGGTTTTCTTAAACATGAATCAGGGACTTCAGCTTTTGATCATAAAGGAAACCCATCTCCTATCTTAGGACATGTGAATCAATTAATTGATAAAGGAATTAAGGGAGTTCTCAAAAAGGAAGCAGTTATTTCGGTTTTACAAGAATTAGTAGTAAGAATAAGAGAATGAACATCACTCTGACTGATTAAAAAACAAATATCTTTTTAAGGCTATTAATAGTGGTGTTGCGTCCGTAATTTGTGATATATTAAATGTAGCTGATGGTATTACCTCACAAACTGAAGCTGACGAATCAAAAGATAGAGCTAATTTTTGCAGCATAGTAAAAGATTGTGAAAATGTAAGTAAATATCAATATTCAGGTCAGATCAACCAAATTTTCCCATTTTCCGTCCTTATTTTTGGGCAAATTGATAATTTTTTCCGAACACGGCTACATTATTACAAAAAATTCTATTCTTATGAAATCTATTGTAATTGCAGGAGGGAAAGAAAGAAAATTCCGTGTTAAACTTGATCATATGTAAAATGTTTTTAAATTTTCCTATTTCCCAAATTAACTCATTAATGCCCAGAACTATTTTTGTCGAAAAATTTTAATTTTTGATGCCAAACATTTAAAGAGAAGAATATATTTTAACCATCAATATATGATGGGTCGTTAACGACCCCACGGGCATTAATGGGTTAAAAAGATATTTTCATCGGAAATTTACACACTCATTAAATAGTTTAAAAACAAACTGAAACAATTCATAATCTCAACAGAATGTTTTATCGGGATACTGTAAAAAATAAAAAAAACTTTGGAATTAAATTAGAACTGTAGGGTTCGATAACGATGGATCCATCTATGAGGAGGAGTTGTTCGCAATTATTGGATTTAAATGAAGCGCTACAGCTCAACCTCTAGCCGTTAGATCATCAAAAGAATGTATTATCATAGTTCGGTAGTTTGCAGAAGCTACAATTCGACTAGAATGTAGAATGTTACATTTAACTGGTCAGCCCAAAATTGTACAAATCTTAGGTACTTCAGAATTTAAAAAAAAGGAAAAAGTAATATACAAAACTGCTTTATCCATTATACAAATGGTAATATTATATGGTATTATCGTAATGGATTTACTTTAAATATTTCAAATACAACTCCGTAATAAAATGCTATCGTTTCTTGACGTTTTCCAATGAAAAACTGGATTGTGACATCCCTATAATGAAAGAAGCGATTTAAAGTAAAGAAAAATTGTCGAGGAAAAAACGGAGTGTTACCTAAAATTCACTGGGTTCGTTCCTAATTATATCATTTTTTTCAGTTCTTGTCTGAGAAACTGTTGAAAGAAAGACTTGAAATTGAAACGTTACAAGAAGTGGGCATTTTGAAGAACAGAACGTTTTATTCCAAGTTCATTAAAATTAAAACAAAACTCTAGTGAGTATTTCTTCATTTTGATATAGCGAATACAAGATATTTTCAAATAATTTTTCAGCTACAAACAACGAAAATTCAATTTATTTAGAGAAGAATGTGAAGGTTTTGCTAAACTACAAGTAGAACTAAATAAAGAGTTTAGCGAAATGACAAATGCTACAACTCTTATTGATATTGTTCATTCACTTATTGGTAATTTTATTGATAAATTTACATTCTAGGTTTAATCATTTGTTTTTAAGGTTGTTTTAATTTGGATCCTAACAGAGTTCTGGACATAATTTTAGAAAGTTTCGAAAATAAAACTAAAGATGCGCATATTTTCGTTCCTCTAATTAAATCTTACATTAACGATCCATCAATTATTACTGAAGTGTTGTGCACCAAACTGGCATTTTTAAAAAATTGCGAAGAAGAAATTCCTGCATCTTTTTACGTGCTATTGGCCTATCTCTTACAACATGGCTTAATAAATCTTGATAACATTTATTCAAAGGTAACATAACATTAATATTGAATTAACAGTTGATAAAAGCGCTTTTTAAGCTCACCCCTGATGATAAAGTGATCCAAAAAGATTATGAAAAAACCCTAAAAGATGCCACTGAATACGTGCGTAAACTACAAATAATATCAATTAATAATAAAGAAAAAGAGGATGAAAAAGAAGAACCTGAATCATTCGAAGATTTGTTCACAAACAACCAAAAACTACGTAAGGACTGACAGTTCTATTAATAGTTGCTATAAAATGTAGTTTTATTTAGGACTTTGTGAAGCCCTTATTTCAATTGGAGATTGGAAAACTGCAAAAATCCTTATAGATTTATTACCTGAACATTACGCCATGGGTTTTCAATCTATTGCATTAGCCCTATGCCGTTTAGTGCATTTATTGATTGAACCGTTATACTCTTCGTATGTTACTAAATTTATTAAACTACATTTTTAGATTAAGACTGTCTTTTATCTTTAGGTTGTGTGCAATGGGCTCTAACATCAATAGGAAACCGGTAGCCCGCCATCCGAACCTTTTGGCACCTGCTCCTGCTCAATCTTTTAAAGAATTAAAACAAACAGTGATACCTATGTTGCTTAGTTTAGGTTCATCTCTTCATTACGACCCAGTTTTACTCAGTAAGACTTACTAATATTGAAAGACTCGTATATTTTTAGAGTATTTTTAGGCAAGATAATCCGTCTGTTCAAAACAATTCTAGTGGATATAGGTGTGGAAAGTGGTAAAACTTTTACAGCCCAAAAAACTAATTCATCACTGTATTACGATATAATTTCAATATTTGATGTTACCATTCTTCCGTCCTTGTCTTATCTAGAATGTAACTGCTGCATTGCTGAAGAAATTTGGAATTGTATTAAACTTTATCCTTATCAAATTAGGTAGGTACACAACATGCTATTATCATAATATAATTTTTTGTTTCTTCAGGTACTGTTTATATGCAAGATGGAAAAATGATACATATTCAACTTATCCGGAATTAATGAAAAAACGTGGAGACTCAGAAAAGCAAATTAAAAATATTATGAAGCGCGTTAGCAAGGAAAACGTGAAACCCGTGGGAAGATTAATAGGCAAATTAACGCATTGTTCTCCAGGTTTCTTATTTGACTACGTTTTGTTGCAAATTCAAGTATACAGCAACTTGATTAATCCAGTTGTGGATTCGTTGAAATACTTAACAAGCTTATCTTACGACGTTCTTGGTTATTGCATTATAGAAAATTTAACTAGTGCAGACAAGAAACGGTAAAACATTTTCACTTTATATTTAAGAGAAGTAGCAAGAAAACACTGTTTTTTTATAGAGTGAAACATGATAGTACATCAATATCCATGTGGCTACAAAGTTTAGCCATATTTTCTGGAGCAGTTTATAAGAAATATTCTATAGAATTGACAGGGTTATTGCAATATGTTGCTAATCAGTTGAAGGCTCAAAAAAGGTAGGAAGATCTTATATACTAAGGATCATTACTATACAGGGTGAGTCATAATTAGTGTTCAATATTTCAATAGTAGATTGTCTGATCGAAAATATGGAAAAAAGTTCATATAAACATAGGTCCGAAAATGCTTCGTTTCTAAAATACAGAGTGTCCATATGTTCCATATGATCAACCAGTTTTATGGTAGTTACAGGAATTAAAAATCATTTTTTATCTTAAAAATGGCTACTTGAATGACAAAATACTGAGAGGCCTTTATTGTTAACAATTGATGGAATATAAAAAAAAGTATTCATATTGAGAAAGGTCAGTGGCGTGCATTTTTTTTAATATCTGGGGAACTACCCAGTTACCGTAGTACACCGTATGAACGCCACTGGTAAAACTAAAATTATTGGTTATGCATAAAAAAATCCCCATAGGTTACTGTTGAAAAGCCCAAAATTTCAAAAAAATATTTCAACTATTTTTGAAGATATTAATAAATTTCAATTTTTGAAATAAATCTTTAACACCCTGTCTCTTTATATTGATGCATTTCCGCGCTATAGTTTCAATAATAAACTAACATTATTTTCGATCAGACAATCTACTGTTGAAATATTGAACACTAATTATGACTCACCCTGTATAATTGATTTTGATACTTTGCTTGAGTACTAATTTCAACTATTTACAGTTTGGATTTGTTTATTTTAAAAGAAGTGGTTCAAAAAATGGCTGGAGTTGAGCCGAATGAAGATTCTACAATGGATCAGCTAAATGCAATGTCAGGAGGTGAATTACTTAAAGCCGAGGTAGTTTTTTTTAATAAAATGAACAAAAGACAGGAATTGTAATTTTATATTTTCACCAGGCTGGATACTTTAGTCAAATACGTAATACTAAAAAGTCCTCGTTTCGACTGAAAGAAGCAATGAATGAAAACGACTTGGCAGTGGCTCTTTGCCTTCTTATGGCTCAACAGAACTACTGCGTTGTTTATAAGGAAACTCAAAAAAGTCACTTGAAATTAGTTGGAAAGCTGTCTGATCAATGCCAAGACACCTTAGTACAGTTCGGTACCTTTTTGGGATCTACGCTTACTGTAGAAGAATATATCAATAAACTACCCTCTATACAGTCCATGTTATTGAATTACCATATTCCTACAGAAGTTGCCTTCTTTTTAGCCAGACCTATGTTCAACCATTCCATAAATGTAAGTATTGTTTTCTTTACAATGTATTGTATGCAATTTTCGTTATTCCCACAGCAAAGATATGATCAACTTCGCAAATCCGATCAAAACTATAAGAAAATGTCAACGTCTTTGAAACATCAAAAATATTATGAGGCCGTGCAAGAAGTAATGCAACCAGTACACAGTTCACTTTTACCCTTACATCCGACAAAAACCTGGGAAGATATTACACCACAATTTTTAGCGACGTTTTGGTCATTGACCATGTATGATTTATGTGTACCAGAGGATGTCTATCAACAGGTCATCAATAAGACAAAACAATCAGTGGCTTCAATGGACAGCATGTCGACCAAGGGCAAGAAAGAACAGGAAAGATACGCCTCATTAATCGAAAAACTATTAGACGAGAAAAAGAAACAAACCGAACACGTGGAAAAAGTATTATTTAGACTTAAACAAGAAAAGGACGGTTGGTTCCTTTCTAGAACAGCTAAATCGGCTAAAACAGAGTCGATAACGAGATTTTTGCAATTGTGCTTATTTCCGAGATGTACATTTACTCAAATTGATGCAATTTATTGTGCTAAATTCGTACATACAATTCATATGTTGAAAACTCCAAATTTTTCCACTTTACTTTGTTATGATAGGGTAAAACAGTTTCTCAATTTATAATTAACTTAACTCGATCTATATAAATTTTTAGATATTTTGCGACGTAACCTATTCAATAATTTCCTGTACAGAAAATGAAGCCTTACGTTACGGACGTTTCTTGTATGCCATGTTGGAAACTGTGATGAGATGGCACAAGTCTAAGGACGTGTTTGAAAAGGAATGTTCCAATTATCCAGGTTTTATGACCAAATACAGGTATGCTATTCATTACTAGTAATGGAGGAAAAATCTTTTTAAATAAATAATCTAATTTTAGGGTCAGCAATCATACTGCAGATAGTTTAGACAACGTTGGTTTTGAAAATTATAGACACGTATGTCACAAATGGCATTACAAATTAGCGAAAGCCGTTGTTACATGTCTAGAATCTAAAGACTATGTACAAATAAGAAATTCCCTTATTATATTGATTAAAATTATTCCTTTTTTTCCTGTCCTAATTAAACTTGGTAAGTGTTTGAAAGAAAAATCGATTTCATTGCATGGTATGGATTTAAAAAAATTGTAGCACAATTTCTGGAAAAACGTATAGAAAAAAGTGAGAGACGAAGAGAAAAACAACAGACAAGACTTGTTCACATTATCCAGTAGTTATTTAGGACAGTTAAAGCAAAGATTAAATGGTGGTTATATGATGAAAGAGAGTGATTTCCATATTCCAGTAGAAAAAGATAAGGTAAGACTTTTTAGCAGGTTTAATAAACTCTTTCTTATAATTTTATGCATAATTTAATATCAAATTTTAGATTACCAAAAGTAATCCAGAGGCAAATTCCACAACCAATGGTAAAGATGTCAATAGACATAATGGCGATTCAAAAGGTAAGTGCTTTTGCATCTTTTAACGATTGAAAATTAATTTATATGTAATGGAAAATGTGTTGTAGATAAACTTTCCAAAGATGCTTCAGAGAAAAAGGTTGCGCGAAATTCAGACGATACTAAGTCACTCCGATTAATTTCAGTCGTACCAGAGCATACGTAAATTCAATATTTACTATCATTTCTATACAAATAACCATCATTTTACTTGTAGAAGCTCAGAAAAGGAAAGGCGTGAAGATAAACCAACAAGAGAAGATTTGAAAATTATACGCAAAGAAGAAAAACGAATTGCAAGTGAGTTGGAAAGAGATATAAAAAAAGAGAGGAAAGAGGAAAAAGATCATGAGGAGAGAAGCAGACGAGGCATCGAACAAAAGGCTAGTTTAATTTTAATTATTTTTCAATATTTATCAATATTATATTCAATATTCATTTACAGGAAGAAAGATATATAGAAATAGTGAGCCCGAAAGATGAGCATTATCCAAACGAAAGACAAGACAGATTTTACGAGGAAAGAGGTGGCCATTATCATAAAGATTTAATTGAACGAGACAGTGGCCCATCCGGAAGCGTAAGCAAACATAGTCAAGACGCTGAACCTGACAGAGGTAAAATTCCTACAATGAAAAATGAAAACCATTATTATCCTATGATTATTTAAGATATAAAAAGAAGAAAATTGGATATGGTTTCACCCAAGGTTAGTATCGGAATAAGGTAGCGTCCATACAAGTTTCAGAATGCGTCCTACAAAGTGGCAATGTGATCCTAAACTCCGGGAGATTGGGCTGCAAAATTTTTTTAACTGGATATTTGAAATCAGAATTTTTACAAGTCCTTTGAAGAATGTTAACTTTTGAGAAGGATGCGATTTCCTCGAAAGAATTTCTACTAATTGATCACTTAATCAAGAAAAATACATTACACTACATTATAACAAAATTTGCCCATTAACGAAGATTTTCACAATCACCGTACAAAATCTTGGATTCTTCAAGCAGAATTGGAGAATGGAGATTTTTTTTAAGAAATGACAACTGCAACAAAATTTTCAAACCAATAGAACAGTTTGGTTTATGTCGTGAAGAATTGAAGAATTATCAAGACACACAAAGAGAAGAAAATATTGTATTTTCTAATATTCAATCTAATGTGGCTTCAAATAACGCCTTGAAGTTAAATCCAAAACCAGAAACTCCGTTTTTTAAAGAAGACTTTGAAAAGAAGATGTTTTAAAGTGTTCTAGTACTGTTTAATGACATTTAAATGAACTAATGTGTTTGAGTGTTATCAATACAGCCCAATCTTCCAATATTGTATCAATTATTGTAATTAAGTGTGTAATATTCAGAGTTCATGTAAGTATATGTCCCAGATTAATAATGCAAGGGTAAAACTGCTTAAATTATTTCTAAATTTACTTTTTTAAAAGTTTAAAGTGGTTAAAAACACTGCAGTATTAACAAGAGTGCTACCATTATTAGGCACTGTTAATATCTCTAGAATTGATATGTGATTGAAAAGGATACTTTTGTGGTGATAGTATGTGGAAGAAAATGGGGGATGTTTGATTGCCCAATTTTAAATTTCTTTTCCAGATCATAAAATATGAAGAACGTAAAGGTCCCGTGCAACAGACAGAAATTTATTCTGAAAAAGTTGAAAAGAAAGAACGATCTAGTAAAACAAAAGAACGAAGGGACAAATTAACCGAAGAAGAAAAAGAACTGAAAAAAGACAGACGTGTTACGCGCAAAAGGGTACGTGCTATCATTAGATTTTAAGATTTTTAAAAACATTAGAGTTATGTTAATTTGCCAATTACGTTTTGTACTGATGATCATGATAATTTGTATAATTTTAAATAAAAATTTTGGAATGTAGTCTGTAAATGTACCTATTTGAATTACTGAAGAAGTGCGAAGAAAGTGTTTACAAAAAGGAATCAGAGAAGTCTTAATATGAAAATTTCAATTGTTATTTCAAACTATATTAATTACCGGAGATTAGTCCTAATGAAGTGTCTACGTTCCTAAGTTCTACTCTGTTTTAAGGATCGGATGGAAGAAGCTTTACAACAAGAATTAACAAAACGAAGACGCGACGAGGAGAAAGGTAGTCATAGAATACTTCTTTAAATGTCATAAAATATTGAAAATTATCTCTTCTATAGGCAAATCACAGACGCACCAAAACGGAGATAAAATTGACCAAGCTATTCCTATTACGCGAGAGAAACATCATAGAAAAGCCGAATCCAGAGATGCAAGAGATTTACGGGTAATCCCTTAAATTGTTATTTAAAATTTAGACACTTGACATTTTTTTTTCTAGGAACTGTCTCCTCAGTACTTGGGCAGAGATAAATCTCACGAACGAAGTCAATCAAGAGAAAAACAATATCCTTTTTTTACTAAATTGCGTTAAAACAAATATTTGCAAAGTCAAATCTATAATATGATTAAATTTTACTTAATTTTGGGCAGTAATGGAAAAATGTTTTGCAATAAGAGTATCTTATATAAATAATAGGACAAAGAATCGTTAATTTTAATCCCAATATTTCTATATAATTAAATCTAAGATCTGCTGTTTCCACTTCATCTCATATAACATACTTCTATTTTTTTTAAATAACTTGTTACATCAAAATTTCGAATAGTATTTACGTAAACTAAAGTAAAGTTTTATTTTTCTTAATATTATTTTACTAGAAGGAGCACCGAAAATAAAAGAAGATAGCTAAAAGAAACTTTCCTCATATTCAGTAAGTTTATAGGATTAAATACTCCGACTGGCTCTGAGAACAATTAGGAAAATTAAGTCGGACGAGGTTTCTCTATATTTGTATGTATTGCATCAATTAAAAATATTTTACCTCAAAATAGAGTAGTTTTTATATTCCTTATATTATTGAAAAATTCTATTTCTTCATAAATATTTATTTATGTGCAGATTTACAAGACCCCGGCGACATTTTCTGGTAATATATCACAGTAAGAAGCATAATTACCGAAATAATATACCATTAGAACACGAAATTTTGACATCAGTTTCAATACAAAGTTTACAAAACAAAACTTGAGTATTGTTATGAATAAACTTCGTAGATTTGTGATTCGAATTGGCTGAACATCCTCTTTTATTCCACTGATTTAACCCGTTTGAACTGTTACCTCTTTACTGAACTGAAGAAACATTTAAAACATACCTTCTCGTATTGAGTAGTATGTTTTAATTTTGAAGTGAAACCATATAAATGTAAATTGATGCATTTTAAATAAAAAAAAATGAAAAAGAGACACCTAAAAGTTTATTTATTAATTGTTGAATCAATCAAACTGGTACAAACAAATATTATATAAATAAAATAAATTAATTTCACATGGTACCAAAGTGAAACAATAAAAAATAATTAGTTAATTAACATTCACGCGACACATTCACATACATTTTTCTCACACAATAATAACGCAAACAAATAAATAAATAAGAGTAACATTGGTCTTTATAGGCGTTCGTTAGTCGTTAGTGACGAGACGCCTTATCGATTTCTAAAACACCGTTTAAATTTCCACTTTCCTCCATAAACACATAAAAGTAAAAAGTCCTTTTAAATCTAACCGTAAAAAACTAATATACTTCGTTACATTCCAAATAGCTCATTTCACAATTATCTCCGGATCGTCCTCGTCGTCCAGCTTCATAAAGTAAATCGAATGTAGTTTTAGCTGCTGATTTGTCCAGGGCAAAACTAGCGGCATAACTAATACAACAAAGAAAAATATAAAATAAATATTTTTAATGTTGCGTACGAAGAATTTATACCTTCCAATATTACAGAACAAAGAACTGGGTCCAATGTCGCGAGTACACTCGTTGTTCGCTTGACATATGTACTTTGCCATACATTGACTTTCATCTGTGGTCAGTGATTTTGCATAGCCTTTTGCCATTGCAATTCCTGCAACAGCAGCATCACTAATTGAGTCTTTTTTGCCAATGTTTCTGGCTGCCAGGGAACGGTGTGAAAATGAGGTTTTCAAAGCGTCCAGGAGATTAACAACGATGTTGATGAACTGAAATTTTTTTTAAATGACTTTCAGAAAGAAAATTTGATACTAAATTGTACGTAATTGCAAGTGATTTCATTTTTTCCATAGTAGGTTAAAAATATCTTTTGGTAATGTTGGTTTCTTAACTGACTGTTGATGTATTTTCGATTACTGTTTTACATTTACGGGACATTTCGTTCTTTTTTAATGATTATCCGTTGTATAAGTTGATTATATTGTTATCATCAAGACCGAGTTGTGCAAAAATATCTTTCTTCGGGTAATACGTTCGAGAAAAGAAGAAACTGCGTTATAAAGAACTGATTGTGTGGAAAAAATAATGAGGTGTATGGTGCCCTTTATGAAATTAATTCTATGCTTTTTAAAAGCTTTTGATCGGCATCATACACTTTTTTTATTTCAGTAATTTGAACTCCAATTATGAATGTAAACTTTCACTTTATTAGAGTTTGATTATTGAAAATTGATTGCAATATTTTGTACCTACTATTGAAATGATTTTTCGGTTAATTAATTTAATAAAAAAGCTATTACCATTAAGTAAAATATATTAATCGACTTAAATTTCTCTAAATACTGATTAAGCTATTAAAAGTGAAATGGGCATGGCCAAAACTGGTACCTTACAGTACTGGAAACCATCAACTAATTTAAAAAATTGTTTGTTTATTACTTAGAAATTTTCTACTATACAAGGGTTGCATGATAAGTTCTTGTGTCAAATTAATGTTGATGTTTACTGTGTTGAATGTTTATGTAAACTTGCATTTAATCAAACCTCTTTTGAATACAAGTACTTATGTAGTCTTTGTATTTAAGCAGATTGTCGACAGCTGAAGTTAGTAAATACCAATGATCTTACAAGACTACTGAATACTACCAACCCAAATTAGTATTATATGTTAGTAAAATGTGTTTATTAACTATGTAATGTTCATGCATTAAACATGGTTCAACATTTTACAAAATTACAACTTTTACCATTTAAAACATACCTCGCCCGCTTGCTTTGCCAACATATTGACCTGTTGCGGATCTCTGCCTCCAACAATTGTCGACACGACTGCCGTCAAAACTCCCTGCGTAATTTACAAAAGCATCTAACTACTAATTTTTCTATACAACTTAATATTAGCGGATATAAGAATAAAAATATTGAACAATATATATATGTGTATATATATACATTACAGTTGTAATGCCGCATTTTCCTTCTGTACATAAAATATGTGGTCATTTGTATTCAGACTCAATCACTAACCTGCAAAGGCGAACCTCCGTTATCCACCTTGTCGATACCATCACTATGAGCGGCAGCACCACCTCCTAAAATAGCTGTAAGAATTTTCAGGCCGACCGATAAAAGATTTGCCCATGGCGATGTGGGTGCCGGACCTTCATCAAGTCCTTCAGATTTGGTTGGGCCGTTATTCGCACCTCCAGGATTAAATATCATTTGCATTACCATCCCTATTTAAAGCAATTAATGTACCGTTTTAAGTGTAACCCATTAACAGTACCTAATAGATTAGACCAGGAAAAACCTCCTCCCGTAGAACTGGTTTGACTGATTTCATTGGTTTGGATATCCTCCAGATCGTCTAGAGCAACTTTTTTAATTGCGTTTGGTTTTTCCACGAATTTTCTCTCAACACGAGGCTGATGGTGAGTTTCTTGAATCATACCATTTTTATAATCAGGAGGTGGTTGGTTATTGGGGAATGCAAATGTACTAATTAGGGAACTGCTCACTAGTAAAACCAGGAAATTGACAGCCATTATTTTCTTCATCATCTTCATTTTGCTGAAATTATACTAAATAAATTGTACGAAATCCAAGTGCTTCATGTCTTTTTTAGGGGAGTTTAACAATAAAGAATAATTCTATTGTTTTTGAATTAAGAAAGCATAACCATGCGGTGTCATCATTTTATTGTTATATTTTTGGCAAGGGAGTCATAAGACCATAACTGTGGCAGCGGATAATCTTCAAACGAAGAATTTCTTAAGAGATCGAGGTCAGGTCGGAAATAGCGATTTTATTAACAACATTGAAGCTGATGGTAAATCACCGTTATTAGAGTACGCATAACTGCCAATAATTTAAAAATCTCAAAAATTGGGTTTCGTTTGCATTGGAGAAAACACACATACATTAATAATACATCTCTTTGAATTTGAAACGCAAATAAAACACGAACCATCTCAATATTCGTGCCGTTAACCTAATTAAACGCTAATTATTTAAAAGTCCGTTTACTTTTCATAACATTATGATATGCAGCAGGGCCGGCTGTGGCAGTTTTGCCGCCTTGGACTTTCGTCCGACCCTAGTCCTGTCTACAGAGTTTGGGGGAATTTTGAGGACGTATCCAAATTAGCAAAGACTGACACTGAGTGTTTTTGAAAAGTATGAGGCCAAAAACTATCGATTTTAGTTCAAAAAAATTGTTTTAATCATTGACAGATTTATGCAAATATGTTAAACGATTTTAGGATTTACATTTCTCTTAAGATAGATGGCCAGTTCAGTTGTTCACTTGCCAATTATCCTATTTGTAAATAGGTACTATCCCATTTTCAAAAAAATGAAAGATAAACTGAAACTGATTCGGAGCTGTTGAGCTCGATGGATTTGTTAACAGTTCTATGTGTCAATTATCCACGATTTTCAAACTGACCTGGCAAGTGAACTGAAACTGAACAGACAAGTGAACTGACCGTCTAAAAGTACCTTTAGAGAAAAATTAAAATCCGATTAAAAAGTTGGTAGGCACGCGATATTCAGGGCAACTCTAACGTTACTATAAAAAGAAATCGAGCGCGAACATTTTCAAATTATGCTGTATTATCATTTCAAGAACTGTTTGAACAAGAAATCATGTTTGGATCTTTGAAAGTACATCTAGACGAAATCAGTGAGCAAGAGCTGAAAAAATGACTGCTTCTTATTAGTACAAAATCTTGTTTACGCACGTTAAAACCAAAATGATATTTTTGCTGTTTCATTTGATGTGAACGTTCCTCTATATTTTCCTTTTGGTAATTTAAGACTACAAAAAACTAATAGAGAATGTTTGTTTTTTAGAATTTTGCGGAAAAGCCAACTTAATAAATATTGAAAAGAACAGCATCTCCATTAGAGCATACGAGGTGAAATTGATATGTAAATTTGAAAAGGAATATTATTTTTGCAGGACAACGGGCCGGCATAAAAGTTAAGCATTGCCATGAATAAACTTCGTGATTAGGGTACGAATTCATAAAATTGCTATATTGTTGCAAAAGTGGGTCGATTCTTGCGTCAGCATTTGATACGCTTTTGATAAATTTGTCAGAAAAATGTTAGCAAATTAGGTGCCAGATCTGCTCTATATGATAATTCACACTCATGCAATTTCAGCATCAATTTGAGTCAACATGCAAACTAGCTGAAATGGACTGGGCATTTAGGTAGGTGTTGTTGATTCGTTCGATACGTTCAATATATTTTGACCTGCACAAACTTTATGCTTCCTGGCTACGATTTACCTGTACCACCCGATTTACTCAAATTGAATGAGCATGTAGACCAGTCTTGTGAAACGCGCAATTGATGATTTAAAAATCAAATGACACATTTTTAAAATTATTATACCGACTATAACGTAATTCCGAAAGGAAACTGCAGCTATCAATATGAATATATGAATTTAATAAAGTATCGATAGAAATCAAACGGATTGTTGAAAAGGAATTGAACGATCGCGTGTTTTTTACTGGCAAACTGAAGAACGTTTATAGTAACCCTCGTATAAATTTTATGTTTTACATAATAATATGCCGTGCAGACTATTTTTTCTGTTAATATTTCTGTTCATAAATCGTGATTAATCTGTTTGTAAATACGAAGATAAAAAGTTATTTGATTAAAAATAAATATAGATATAAATATGACATATCGTCGGTAAAATAACAAAACTTTCTATCTGACATTTTTTTGAAAATAGCATTTTTTCCATTATTGAATTCAGTCTTTAATGCTGAATTCAATAAAATGTTGAATAGGAAGTTTTGTTATTTTATCGACGATATAATTTAATAGTTAACGGTACACGTGATGGATTTAATAATGAGCATTCGTACCTGGCAATAATAATGCCAATTCTGACATCTTTATTATTGATATCTTAAAGTTAACTCGTCTATGCATAACAATTAATTAATCCATATTAAAATTTCACAGTTAGTTAATATGAAGTTCAATTGTTGGTTTTCAGTTAACTAGATAGATTGCATAAAAATAAAGAATAATTGAGGTTTTCATATCAATTATATGATAATTTTATGAAAGAAGACTCTAATTTTGAAAATTTTGTACAAAAAGCGAAATAGACATGATCCAACTAGCTTCAAAAGAAAAAAATACTTTAAGTTTTTCATGAAATCACTTGAAAATGCTTCACCCAACATCTTCCTTAGTATATTTACCACTTAAGTTTTATGCTCTGATTTTTCTGGAATTGAAGATTCTTATTGGTTTCCAAGAAGATAATATGGTTTGAGGTCAATTGAAAGAATAAATGCGTTCATCTAATATGATTCTAAATTTTTGAAAAAACTCATCAATTTGAGCATCGGAACAGGGTATCAGGGTATACGTTTTCAAACTTATTACGTTAATAACAATAAAGAAATATATATAAATTTTTCTTCACATTGAAGAACGTTCATTTGCCAAAATCTGTTGTAGCCTTGAATCCAAAACAAATAGCATGTTGTGATGTCAAAGAAAAAAAATTAAATTGTCGTTCAACTTCAAGATAAGAATTCGACATAAGAGAATTTCAAAAAAATCATTTAGGGACTACTTGATCATTCACCATATATGAGTAACCCAGATATGAACCTTTATAAATATGATGTACAGGGAGTGCCATTAGATATTTTTGATTGGAAATTGCCGTGTTACACACCTTGAAACTGCGGTAATTATATCAACCCTTTAGTTTTGAGTCACTTAGAAACCACAACATACCGCATATGAGTTAAAAATGACTTGCTTGCCGATTTGTACCTAAGGTATTTTTCTTTTGCTTATGTATTTAAGACAGACAAAGAGAGGAAATAAACGTTTTCAAACGAATATGAAAGTTTTCCGTCAATAAACTTTTCCTGACACGCACCTATTCTGAAAAAATTGCACAACCCAATGTCCGGCTAATGGAATCCGAAACGGATATCCTCTTAACTTAAGTGAGAGGCCGCATCCATAAAAAAAAATCTCCCAAAATTGAAATTCGTTATACATATTTCAATTTGATGATTGAAAATAATGAAACGTATGCATAGGTATTTAGCGCTGGCTTCGATATCCCAGTGAAATTCAAACCCGTTATATTTGCGCGTATCGTCGTTTTGTCCATTGGGTGTTTTCACTTGAACTGTTATATGTGTGTATCTACATATGTATTTTTTATAAAAATTATATACAATTTATTTTAATATTTTTTTTTTCAATTGTTAAGATCTTTCCAGTTCTCACAAAAATTAAACAAATATGAGAATATAAATCCTACGACAATAACGGACAGTGCAAGAGGAAAATAAAAAGAATTTGACCTGATTAATAAGATTTTTTTTTAAAAATACGTAATTTTGCTTGATTTAATAATTGTTCTCCTCCAAACCTCAAATAACTTAATTAAAATTTGTGCCGCTAAGCTAACTTATTAAAATTTTACCTACTTACCTAAATTTACTTCTGGTTGGTTGGGTTTTTTGATCACAATTTAATACACACGGAACTTACTGATCGCGAAGAGAGCTACGAGCGCAAATGCTTCTTCGGGTACCTTGAACTTCACTTTATATACGATGACCCACTTACCTTCGATGGCTAACAGAATCGGTAGAAGAACGTTTTTAAACTGGCTTCAACTATTTAGACCTCAATCATTGGCGCGCGCTCGCGAAATTTCCAGATATATTTAAACAGTTTAATATTAATTTAAATGGAAAACACTGGCGTATCTCGAGAAAATTTACAGTACTTGTTTTAACTTTTTGTATGCCTGAAAAGCATATTCTGTTTGTTTGGTTCACTACGTGGCCCTACTAAGGCTATCTGTACTATCTGTAATGGACAGGACAAGAATAGACTGTCTTAGTAGAGTAATATAGAAGAGAAATGGAATTTCGATTTGAAAATATTTTATTACCTAGTCTAGATAAATTTTTCTTTAAATTCGATAAAATTGTACAGAGTTTGTAATGCTTGCAAAAAAAAGGTTTCTTCTTCAATTGCAACCCACCTTTCAACCACAATTAAGAAATTTTTAGATCTTTAAAGCGTTTATCCAGATTAGGTAATAGATAGTAATCTGACAGAGTTAAATAAGGTAAATAACGGGGATGTAACCCAATTTTTAATAATGGAATATGAACAACAATCACCATTAAGAGTACTCAACATGTCTTCATAAATATCACCTTGTAACTAATTTTGAATAGAGGTACCTAATTTCAATGTGTTAAAATTTTCGATATGAAACTGTGCAATGACACCTATCTTCTTCTTAGTCTTCAAAACGTAGATCTCTTTCAATTTCCTCCATCTTTCAATTCATTGCTGTTCTTTTCCAGTTCAGCTCTGCTGTATACTTAAAATCGTCTCTTCATTTTTGTTGCGGTCTCTTTTTTCTATTCATTCTATCGCTTATCTTTTGGATTTGCATTAAAAGTGGCAAATATTCATTTTTAATGATGTTACAAGTGTTCTGATGTTGAAGACTTTTTGGTTACTGTAATCTGATTCAGGCAATAGATTTTCGATCTCGATAGGATCAAAATCCAATCATATTTACGTAATATTTGTCTATTTATTGTTCGTTGAGGTTTTGCCAGTTATTCCTTGTTTCTTTGAATGTGTATCCAGATATGAACGCTTTGTCTCTTAAGCATTGTGGTACGTTTTTTTTTTTGTTTTTTGATATATAAAATTATAGATTTCCTATTTAAGTTAACTTTATTTTAGAAGCGGTCCTAACTAAACGTGTTTTGTTTCCTGTTCTAGTACTACATTATCGATGTTGATTCGCAGATTTTCTTTAATGTTGGTCATAGACCTTATTACCCTTTTTGTTTAATAGCAGTCCCTTTTGCGCTGAGATCATACTCAGATTTTGCAGTATACTTTAAATATGACAGTTCTAATTTCTCTTATTGTCTTCTAAAAAGCTACAATCAGTTATATACCAACGTTCCCTCGTATATGGTAAATTTACCTAAAAAGAAAGGTTGTTTACTTCAAATTTCAGGGCACACCTGGTATGTAAAAATAGCACGGTTAAAGTACGATTATCTATTAACAAGAAATAAACCGCAAACAGTCAACACAAATAGAAATTTTGTGTCATCGATATTTTTTTGGAAGATTTATTAATGTCCCTCTAATAAGTTGTTAATTGTACCCGCCACTTTACGGTCCTCTGTAATATTAATTTTTCAATTACCTATGTATGCCTTAATGTAATGAGAAATAACGGGAAACTGTTTTTAACAAATAACTTATTTATTTGAATACAATCCAAAAGTGACTTCTTAAATAAAAGTATACAAAATTACAATGCTATCACCAATGATATGAAGAGTTACGGAGAATAAAGTGGTACTTTTTATGAATGAAAACAAGATAAATACCCGTGTCAAACTAGAGTAACATCGATTTATTGCAACGGGTTTCAAGCAAAAAGTCTTCAAATACATAATTATAAAAAATAACAATAATGTATGTATGTTTAAACAGACACCGTATAAAACCAAGTATTTAGTTGGTAGAATTCCTTTTTAACTGCACTTACTGGCCACATTTATATTTTTAATTGTATATTGTGTATGTTACTGAATTTTCTTTAACATCTATGCATTTACAAACTCATTAAAAATTGAACTTTTAAAGGGATAACTTATGGGCCAGATTACAGGGTGCTCTAGAATGTGTTCAATAATTGCGCCTTATACAGGGTGTCCCATTATCCTAATGAGTATAATAATAAATAAAAATATTTTCGACTATATATTGAGGGCGTCTGACAGGGGACTAATTTTAATGCTGATTCATTATTACATTTTTTCTACTAAAATCAACACAACAACAATAAAAAACAACACAAAAAAAATGTTTTTTGTACAGTTGTCAAAACTGTCACATTGTCATTTCATTGAATCTGCCTGTTGCAGATTTTAGTAGTAAAAATTTAATAAATTTAGCATTAAAAATTGAAGACATAAGTGGATAAAGGTGTCATGTCACATTTTTCTAAAAAATGATCTAAAGCTGTTCTTGAATACCCCATGTATAGATTTAACACTCATTTAAAAGAAACCCTCTAATTTCGTTGTCCATTGGGAAATTTTAGATGTTAAATGTGTCATATCGCATATATTTTACCCGTTACGTAATAACTTTAATATCAATTTACTCAAAAAATTCAAAATGTGACATGACACCTTTATCTACTTATGCCTTCAATTAGTCCCGTGTCAGACGGCCTTTACACGATATAAAAAAATAAGTAAACATTTTCATCAAATTTTTTATCTCTGTGATTGATTCAACTTTTAACATTCATTTGCGTATTAGTGGGATACCCTGTCGACCTTTGATCCTCCTAAACTCTCTAAACCAATTGATATATGTATGTGATTCACAAACACCCTGTTTGTTATTTTACAATAAAAATAGTACGAATCGTGGAGCATATATCGAAGGTACAAAATATAAGAAAATTTAGCATACGAAATCCGTTTTTTTCACTGTTTATTGTTGAGGTGGTGGCGTAGTCACAACAGGGGGTGCCAATTTACACACAAATGCAATAATACTGAAAATTGCAGTTTTAACAAATTGCGGGACGCTAGGTTTGTTTGCGATATGTTCATATAATAGGCGTATTTCGCGGAACATGTTCCTCGTGTAGGGATTCCTCCTGGAAATGTATCTCTGGGATAAGAAATTGTAGTAGATAAATGGAGTTAGAATTCCAGCGCTTCCACTATTAATAAAAAGAACAGATTTTACACATTTAAGTTGTATTCAAGCAAGTAATGCAATACTTACAATAGAGCTAAGACGACCGTATAGGGCATTAGAAGGATTTCAGATAGTGCAACCAATCTCAAAATGTTTAATGATTGAAACTCTACAAAAGAGATGAGCAGTCTGCAGCCCCACCATGAGTTTTGTCCTAAGGTCTAAAATAGTTTCAAATTATTCAAATGTTACTCTTATCGATGCGTATTTCTACACTTACGTCTAGCAAAGTCAATGAATAACTTGAAGCATGAAGAATTGCAAAAAGTAATACAGGAACCAAGACCACTAATTTGTAGTTAAGGCTAACATACAGCGTGTTGCAAAATTATGAGAACCAAAGTCCATAAAACTATAACGAGACCTATTTTTGTACAAAACAACCGAAACACGTTAATGTTGTTTGATCGGTAATCTAATTAAGTGTTTAAAATAATAATTAATCATTTTTCAATTATAAATAAATATAAGAACACACAAAATTTGGTTGCTGTTAGAGTGGTTTTACCATAATTTCAAAAAACTAACTGCATCCTTTCAGTTTATCTTTAATACATTTCTGTAGCCGATACAGATTGTAAACTCGTTACTTTTGTATTTGTAGTACTCACAATCAGAATACTGATAGTTCCAAAGTTCATTCTCTATGTAATATATGTCAAAATACTATATGATGATTCTTTNCATTATCCTAATGAGTATAATAATAAATAAAAATATTTTCGACTATATATTGAGGGCGTCTGACAGGGGACTAATTTTAATGCTGATTCATTATTACATTTTTTCTACTAAAATCAACACAACAACAATAAAAAACAACACAAAAAAAATGTTTTTTGTACAGTTGTCAAAACTGTCACATTGTCATTTCATTGAATCTGCCTGTTGCAGATTTTAGTAGTAAAAATTTAATAAATTTAGCATTAAAATTGAAGACATAAGTGGATAAAGGTGTCATGTCACATTTTTCTAAAAAATGATCTAAAGCTGTTCTTGAATACCCCATGTATAGATTTAACACTCATTTAAAAGAAACCCTCTAATTTCGTTGTCCATTGGGAAATTTTAGATGTTAAATGTGTCATATCGCATATATTTTACCCGTTACGTAATAACTTTAATATCAATTTACTCAAAAAATTCAAAATGTGACATGACACCTTTATCTACTTATGCCTTCAATTAGTCCCGTGTCAGACGGCCTTTACACGATATAAAAAAATAAGTAAACATTTTCATCAAATTTTTTATCTCTGTGATTGATTCAACTTTTAACATTCATTTGCGTATTAGTGGGATACCCTGTCGACCTTTGATCCTCCTAAACTCTCTAAACCAATTGATATATGTATGTGATTCACAAACACCCTGTTTGTTATTTTACAATAAAAATAGTACGAATCGTGGAGCATATATCGAAGGTACAAAATATAAGAAAATTTAGCATACGAAATCCGTTTTTTTCACTGTTTATTGTTGAGGTGGTGGCGTAGTCACAACAGGGGGTGCCAATTTACACACAAATGCAATAATACTGAAAATTGCAGTTTTAACAAATTGCGGGACGCTAGGTTTGTTTGCGATATGTTCATATAATAGGCGTATTTCGCGGAACATGTTCCTCGTGTAGGGATTCCTCCTGGAAATGTATCTCTGGGATAAGAAATTGTAGTAGATAAATGGAGTTAGAATTCCAGCGCTTCCACTATTAATAAAAAGAACAGATTTTACACATTTAAGTTGTATTCAAGCAAGTAATGCAATACTTACAATAGAGCTAAGACGACCGTATAGGGCATTAGAAGGATTTCAGATAGTGCAACCAATCTCAAAATGTTTAATGATTGAAACTCTACAAAAGAGATGAGCAGTCTGCAGCCCCACCATGAGTTTTGTCCTAAGGTCTAAAATAGTTTCAAATTATTCAAATGTTACTCTTATCGATGCGTATTTCTACACTTACGTCTAGCAAAGTCAATGAATAACTTGAAGCATGAAGAATTGCAAAAAGTAATACAGGAACCAAGACCACTAATTTGTAGTTAAGGCTAACATACAGCGTGTTGCAAAATTATGAGAACCAAAGTCCATAAAACTATAACGAGACCTATTTTTGTACAAAACAACCGAAACACGTTAATGTTGTTTGATCGGTAATCTAATTAAGTGTTTAAAATAATAATTAATCATTTTTCAATTATAAATAAATATAAGAACACACAAAATTTGGTTGCTGTTAGAGTGGTTTTACCATAATTTCAAAAAACTAACTGCATCCTTTCAGTTTATCTTTAATACATTTCTGTAGCCGATACAGATTGTAAACTCGTTACTTTTGTATTTGTAGTACTCACAATCAGAATACTGATAGTTCCAAAGTTCATTCTCTATGTAATATATGTCAAAATACTATATGATGATTCTTTTCAATTCTGCACTGTACTTTGTGAATTATAAAGGGTTTACCACTGTATGAAATGTACTTAATGCCAAGTTTTCTACATTCCATCTCGATTTGACTATCTATAGAGTAGTTGATTTGGACATTTTATTCAAAAATTGTGATATCAAAATAAAAAAAGCAAGTAATTGCGTCATCCCTCGCAGACAAATGAATAATAAAAATTTAATGTTATGTTAAATGTGAATTTTGATGATATAACCTTGACGTGTTTCAGTTTTTTTGTTGAATACTATACATGGTGTTCAGAAAGTTAATGACCAAACATTAACCATGTATAGCAAGGAAATCAATTTGAAGCAAGGTAAGTGTCTTAAATTGGATCCTTCTTTGTATATTGGACTTTAATTCCAATGTTTAAATGACAATTAAAGGATACATGTTGTTGGAGCCACATAAATAAAGATCAAAGAGTAAAACAAATAGTGCCCACTGTCTTCTGAGAGTAAATTTGACAGAAACTCTCTGGAAAATTGTACTCTGCCTAGACGTTGATGGAGCCTTAAAGCACTAATGGCTGCATTGGCAATAAGGACTTTGTAATAGGCGCTCTGTGAATGTCTGAAATTGAAAATTTAATTTTTCTCTTTTGAACTAAAACTTATAACTGCAAATACAATATTTATTATTTGCTTGACCAATAAATAAAATTAATAAAAGAGAATGTACATATAATTAAAATTTAGTGTATTTTGACCCCAATTTGCTACGATGACATTGAAATTTATGTTTCCAACCCAATTATTAACCCAACCTGGTGCTGATGATGGAGATAATCAATTAAAAGTGATCAAAAAAAAAAATACTTACATGAAAATAGGAATAAAATATGCAAGAGAAAATAATATTACGAGTACACGCATCGCCCATAAGCCACAATCAACTTTATGGGCTATAACATGTTCTTTTAGAGCGTTGAAATTTAGGCCCCTGCTCGGTTGAGGCGTGGAATTATTAGAATCGCTCATAATAAACCAATATATAAATATAAATAAGTAAAATATAAATGTAACTCTACAATAATACAATTGAGCTGTTTTTCAATCTGCAGAAAACGTTCAAAATGAAGAACTTTCTTACGTCTCTGACAACTTTCTGATTGATGACAGAACAAATTTTTCGGACTACTGTTAACAGGTCATATGAATAATAAGTTGCCTAACTGGTGGTGATGCTAGCGACATCTTTCATGGAAAACAATCATTTTTAAATATTAACTTTTTCTGAAATTTTAAATTCATAAAATTAAATATAATTTTTTCCCTACAATTGTGCTAACTTGTTTGTTAAATGTTTATATTCAAACAATTCAAGATGCGATTGGATGTGATGCAATAATGATAAGAAATTTGACAAACCTGTTTTTAAATTTTGACAGACCGATCGCTGCCATGTTGCCAATAGCAATTAAATTTATGCGCTTACAGGAAAATATTTTACTCAAATATTAGCTTTTCGTTAAATTTATATTATTATTAAAGACAAAATATTTGACCAAACCCCAAATCTCTTAATGTTCCCTTTATTTCGCGTTGATTAAGTTCTAATTTAACGCTTCCCCATTAAATGACATGCATATACATTTCGTCGAGAAACACCCTGTATATTAAAAACAGCTTTTTTTGTTTATTGAAATGTTAACAAGATATATACAAATTAACAAGGAATATAGGCAAGGTTCTTGGCAATTAAAAATAAATACATGCAAGCAAATGCGAAAATTCTTGAGAGACAAGAAGATTTGAAGTAATCCACTGGCAACATCGTTTCAGTTTGACGTTTAGATTTAGATTAGTAGTTGATTATTCCAGGTGAAAATTTTTAGATTTGTTTCTTTGGGAAGCAGGTCTAAGCCCTAGAGCAACCATGGTAACTATTTTTTTTTTCAATATAAATGTATAGCAATGTCCCCATGGGGAATAGGAATAGTTTCGTGAACTTCTTTGGATATTTGCGTTTTATTGTTTCTCAGTTGATCCAATTGCATGGACAAGCCCTTTTACTTTAGTTATTATTAGAAATGCATAAATTCTAATTCAATATTTCTGTTTTAGGGTAATGAAAGTTCTCTGCCCATGGAACTTTGTTCTAATTGTAAGTAATTTTTGTAAAATTGTATTAAGGTGGTTTAAATGAACAGAAATCTAATTGTAAAACCTAAATAATCATTAGTAGTACTAATTTAGTTTAAAGTGTTCAAACTCTATGAAATTGCAACATTCTAAAAATATTGTCTTACTTAAACGAAAAAAAAATAACCTTGAACTTTTTATTATTCATGCGGCTCAACAAGCAACAGCTCCGTTGCATTTAGCATTATAGCGAGGCATCCAGCCGAACCTCGCAGTCTTTTTTAATTTTTTGGCCGTGGCATTATATTGATATCTCGTCGGCTCAAGGAGCCCAGATATTGAGGTATCCGTTAAATGACATACTGTACTCACCGTGTTAAGTTTATTGTTAGGCAAATTATTCTCCGTTTATTCCTCGAACTTTTCTTTTTTAGTGCAAACGCCTTTTTTTCTGTCAATGTGAATTTCTAATTGTTCTTCATCTATTACAGCGACAGAATGTCCCGGGCATGTTTCGTATTGGTCTTTTCTAGAAAAATAAAATATTATTTAACTGAAAAATTAATAACAGATATTTACTTCGGTTTAAAAAGCGCTGATTGGATGCATTTCTGATATCCTCTTCTAATATTCTGTATCACTTTTCTGAGACTTAAGGGAGTAATTTCTTCATAGGCGCATTTCAGCCTCCTACATAAATCTTCTCTATTTCTCGTATGACTTTCGTACAAATTTTGCCCGAGGGTACCCCACAGAAAGAAGTGAATTTTCGTGAATTTTCCCTATTCTTGTTAATTTTTTAACATCCACGAGATGTTCATAAATGATTATTTATAGACACACACGTGAACTTCAAGAGTTACTATGCTCTTGAAGACGACTCGTCGTACTAACATTCTGAAGCGACGATTTTGTCTTTTTTTTTGGTAGTACACTCACCCTGTGACGACCAAGATGTTTCAATTAACTACAGTTTGGTCAAACTAGAAACCGGTGGCCGTGACACCTTCGCTTCGTGCCCGCATCCGGTGCCACTTTAAGGTACCTAAGTGACACAAGTATTTTCCTATGGCATGGAAACAACATAAAAATGAAATAATTCGCTTTAATACCGGAGAAATGAAAGACCTAAATTGTAATTACTATAGTATAGTACAGGGCAAAACACATAAGTTGGGTTAGATAAGAGATATATAGGGTACAGCAATTGATTCATTATCCGTAATTTGTGATTCGCATTAGTACCAGGGAGAATTCAACGGTAATTACTTTAATATAAATCGGGAAAAATCACAAATAACAATTATTGTGTTGACTTAGTAAAGGGATTTCAAGGACTGAATTTTTAATTCTCATTGGTACAAGGAAAAAAGGAAAGAGTTAAGTAGTAATTACCTTAGCATAAGTCGGAAAAAATCAAACAATCGGGGAAAATCAATTGCCTTGGTTTATTTGTTGTAAAAACAACTATTAAAAATAATGTAGAAAGGGAAAATTACCCTTTTTATACGCAATCCCCTGTTAATGGGAAAAAGTGGGATGGAAGCGTTTTATTGGTCAAACTGGTGGCGTAAGCGTACCTTCCGTACGAGAACGACCGGAAGTTACGTAAAATATCGAAAAAATCGTCATCGGAATCGGATTCTAGAAAAATCCGGAACGAAAACAAACCTTAGAAATTGGATATATTATTGTTTATTAAGGTCACTGACCTTTCCCCCATGTTGCACACAATGATTCCAGAAAATTCGAGAAAATTGCAGAAAAAGTAGGGAGTGTTCACTTTGCATGTTTAATTCTAATTAAACATGCATAAGGGCCTATTCTGTAAGAAAGATTTTATTATTAACAAGCCACTAAAAGTTAGTCCCCGTTAAATCATAAATAACATGAACGATACAGAATATCACTTTATGATTTAACGGGGCCTAATTTTTTAGCGGCCTGTTAATATTAGCATGTTTCTTACAGAATAGACCCTACAGTGATCTAATTAATAATTATTAATATTGTTATATATCATATTAATAATTCTTAACCACAGACGACTGATGATGATATGACTTATATAATAATATATATTTATTTTTCAATAAATTACATAAAGTTAATTATTTGTATAAAATCTAAAAGTAAAATAATCGATCGATTATAATAATTCCGTAAAATCATATTTTAATAGCAACACCCAAAACGGTNATAACTTAGTTTCCTTGTTGTCTACTAACAGTATAAAAAAATAACTTGACCTTGCGAATAATACTACTACCATTATATCCCCTACAAAGTCACCCGTCCTCAAACTAGAACGCTGGGCGTTAATGGGTTAAGGTGCGTCCAAACCAAACGAGCAAGTAAATATTCGCTCGAAATCGTCACTGCTTTCTAAACAAAATCATGTTTATGTGCATGCATTTAAACCGAATGACCCAATAATATTCGCTCTTGCTTATTCGTTTGGTCAAGACGCATCTTTAAAAAACCTGTTAAAATGTGTATAAAAATATTTCGTTTTAGAAACACGCTTAATTAAACTAACTGGGTCTATAATATATTTTCAGTTGATGCGGATGAAATACGTCGCCTTGGAAAACGCTTTCGTAAACTGGACCTGGACAATTCCGGCGCCCTCAGCATTGACGAATTTATGTCTTTGCCTGAATTGCAACAAAATCCTTTGGTGCAACGTGTAATCGACATTTTTGATGCTGATGGAAACGGAGAAGTCGATTTCAAAGGTTTATATTGAATACATATTAAATTAATATTGCACCTGCGCAAAGTAATGGATAAATTTGTTAAAGAACATAGAAACTAACACAGAAATTAATTTGAGAAAAATTCCTCCTGGGATTCGCAGAAATTGTTTGGTAGTTTTCAATATACTTGGTTTATTATAATTCCATAAATTTTATGGATTATACAAAATTTTTATTTTTCACATTATAATTGTATAGGTATACGGTTGTATAAGAAAAAATCAACTTATTAAACATTTATTCGCCATATTCAAAAACAAATAAAGTACTTAAATTGAGCACAACTTAGACCCTGAAATTGGGACAATTTTGATCCGTACTGTATGTATTCATGTGACTTGGCCTCTTCTTACTGTGATTGTTTCCAAACATGAAAAAAATCCAGAATTGCAACGATTGTGGAATAAATAGTAAAAATTTTCAGGAATTTTCCTATAAGAACTGTATAACAACTTTGGAATATTGTTGGACCAAAGTGACTGCTTCCTTCCACAAATTGCTGTTTTCCTTCTCAGCCCGGAAGTTATTCATCTCTTCTCAAGATATATTTTCGTTGAACTTTTTTACGAATTCGTCGTTTTTGATTCAACAGCTTATTTTGTAAATAATCCTACTAAATTAATTGTGTATCGTCATATTTGGTAATTGTATTAGTCGTTCTATTCTTTCTCTTCAATCATCAAATGATTTAGAACAATTTTGTTTCACCAACCTTTCTCAAGAACAACTTAGACCAACTACATATAAATATGTCAATTTTTATTCTGTAGTATGCAACTTAAACTTATTCTTTCTTGTTTGAATTCATAGCGATTTTTCAGAAAAGCAGGCTCTTTTTTTAATATTTCCCATTCATTCTCTTATTCCTTTTCTTTGATGCCTAAATCCCTAAAAAGCTTTCGCGTATTACTTAAACAGCAGTTGCCGCCCACTGGTTTAACCTCATGTCAAAGAAATAAGGACTTTACTAGTATGATGCCGTAATTATTTACATTTTGAGGATGTTGAATGTTGCATTAAATTCCATCGTTTAATGAAGTTTCAAATGTTTTATTGAGTTGCCTGATTAGCAAAAGCACTTTTCATAATATCAGCATTTCAATACTGAATTTAATTATTTTCCAACACTTTAAAATCATGTTGTGAGAGATTTTCCTCAAAATAATGTGTACTCTTACATATTTTATTCATTACTTTACCAAATCACTATAAATGTTAGAGATTCTGTACTAGTTGATATTTCAATTAGAATTCATACAAGGAGTCTCCCAGTTCAGCGTTAAAGGAGACAAACTCTCCAAACTAAGATTTGCTTTTCGTATCTACGATATGGACAATGATGGATATATTTCCAATGGAGAGCTATTTCAAGTAATTATTTTAATTAAAATATATAAGTTTTATATAATATTTGGATTTGATTTTGTTGTAATTTAGGTTTTGAAAATGATGGTGGGAAACAACTTGAAAGACACCCAATTGCAGCAAATTGTGGACAAAACAATTTTGTTTGCCGACAAGGACGAAGACGGGAAAATATCCTTTGAGGAATTTTGCAATGTTGTTGGCAACACTGATATTCACAAAAAAATGGTCGTGGACGTTTAAGCTAACTATATAAAAAAAAACACGTAATAAAAGCTAGAATTTCTGATTATACTTTGCAAAAATTTAAACGTGAATGTAGTTTCACTTTCTAGTTCAATCACTATTGTTACTTTATATAACGTGCGTGTCATTTAATGGATCTATTAAACCACCATGTGTTAATTATAGGGTTTCTTCTAGTCATAATTGTTATGAGAACTAAGAAAAATGGGATAGTTGCTTTAAATATAATTACTTCTCAGTGGTATTTTTACCGCGCGTAGATCCTCTAATAGGTGTTAAAAAAATATAATCTCCGCTTACACGATTATCATTGTAAAAAAAAACTATATATGGGCCCACGCACGAAATGCTTTGTTGTCCAATGTTACTATTTAGTATATTGGTATCAATTTAAATGGTTGTTCATTAAAAAATAACTCTAGATGTTGTGTGTTTAGCGCGCTTTTAAAACTTTTAACTTATCGTTGTCGTTTTTCTTTAACACTACGTTAACGTTGATAGCTCTCTTTTTTCTGGTAAATGTTTGATGAATGTCTTTTAAGGGTGAGTTAAAAGACATTAAAAAACTTTACCATGAACATTCAAATGGACTTTTAAACAACCATCTGAAAAATACATGGAACTCGACAGGGGATCGAATTTAATGTATATTTCTGGTCTTATTTAAAAGCCCCTTTGATTATTACATACTATTAAATAGACGTTTTTAACAATGCTTAGACTACTAGTAGTTGGAAAGTTAATTTTTTGGATATTCATAGTGTTAAGTCTAATGCGTGATTATATTATTGGGTTTAAGTCAATAAACGTTATTCACCTCTCAATTTTATTATTTTTTAGTGATACAGTACACATTATTTATTATGAAAAAATAAACACACATATGAGATTGTATTTGAGAAAATCCTATGTTGAACACAGTGTTGCCATTTTAATAAAAGGATTTTTTTATTTACAAAAATATTCATTATGTATTGTTCTCCTATTAAGAAAACAGAAAATTCCCAATGGAGATCAGTACTAATATTTTTTAAAACGTTTTTAGTTTCCAGTAAAACATCCTATATGATAAGGTTTCTGCCTGTTTTATCCCTGAATACATAGTAAAATAAGAATTTGGCAACACTGATGGGGAACTTAAGTATGTATAATTAAAAAAAATATATCAAGTAATACTTGTAAAACAATATCAGCAATCTATTACAAAAACTTCATATACTGTTATATAACATAACTAATAATAAATAACTGTTCCCAGTGGTAATTTTAACACTGGTGTTCTACGATAACTTTAATTATAACGATTTTCAATATATTTCGTTTGAGTCAGGGCGCTTTCACCATTAGTTGGATCCATAATTCTATTCCAATCCGTGTGACCTACAACGAAACCCAGTGCTTTCATTTTTTTCTGTTGTTTTTGTTCTTCCAAATCGGCCCATCGAACCTAACATCAATCGAAATATTAAAAAACGATTTCATATGCACACCACACCAAAGCAACATAGTAATTTTTATGTCTCTTTTGAATGTTTTTGAAAGTACCAATGGATTACTTCGTGTCGCCGCACAAACGATCAGTATTGTGTCAACAACACTGTTTTTTTGGCTACAATGGTCATCATTCCTAATGATGGTATGCATTGAAAAGCTCCGACATTCTTCTGAATATCTTTTTTTCTGTTATCTACAAAAAATAGGATGTCTATTGGATTTTATTAGTTTAATGAAGATACGCTGTACCATCTAGTTATTGTATAAGAACAAAATTTATATCTGCTTGTTTTTAACCGTAATATGTATACACTATCACAAAAGTTACTCTGTTCCTTTGATGTGAATCTAGTTTTAAAATAACGTTACCCTTTTTTGTCCTGGCTTTGTTGGTTTAACGGGCTCCTCCCATTCACTGTCGCATTGCAAGTATTCCTCCATCGTACCGGAAGGGCGGAGCGGTTTGTGGACACCATCCAGTCGAGCTAAAAAAATTAAAAGAATGCTACAAACTGTTCTTCAACATACTTTTACTGTAGATCGAAAATAGACTTTGAGCTGGAAGGAAAAATATTGTTGCACGCTGTAACCCCGCGTGAACTAAAAATGTCTTCATTAAATTTATCATGAGTTCCAGTATTTTACATCATGACTTTTTAATTTATACACCTTCATTTATACTTGTTAAAAAAAACTTACCGAGGTTGTTTAAAGAACAGTCAAATGTATCCCATTTGCTTCGAACTTGTTCCTGTGAAAACTTAATCGTTATTACGAAGGCAGCTTACTAATTGCTATGATAAGAAATCGAATAATCTCGCTGTGGAAAAATGTTCAATTAAACCTAAATATGTAGATGTTAATAGTCATCTTTCATCAAAAATTCGACGAATTATAACGATAAACCAGCTGACAAGGGCATAACTTACTCCTGATTTTTAATGAAGAATATTTGTGAAACATACAGTAAGCTACTCTCCGATTTTTTTAATGTAAAACAATATCAAACAAGAGAGGATTTGCGCCGCTGCAAAATAATTTTTACCTCTCCTATATCATCTTCATGTTCTTCAATTTGATCGGCTTCTTCCATCTCAACTTCGGCAATTGGATCTGGACTTTGTAAAAAATTTGTTGCATCAATTAATGGATGATGGGCAGGTGTAGGTTCCCAGCCGGCAATACAATCTTCTATATAAGATCTGGAACGATTATGAATGTTTCGTCTTGTACAAAGTTCTGGATCCAAGTCCAATTGGCATATGTAAACCTAATAGAAGTGTCGAGTTAGGTAACATTAGTAGAACTTTAGTTAAAAGCTATTAACTTGAAAACCATTTTGCTTAGCAAAACTCCACATTTCACCAAAATTTTTCACTTTTTGATTTACGTTGTCTACCACTATAAATTGAAAGTAGCCCTCAGTAATAGTTTTCTTGAAAACCTTGATTAATTCTTGACGATAAGGTTCTTCTAATTCTGCCTTGTATTTCATTTCATTGTATTTCCCATTGGGGAGTTCCTCTGAGTCACTTCCCACTAAGAAAAAGTCGTCTAAAGACAATATTCTCGGAGCAGAACCTCCATTCTCCACCTAAAACGATTGATTTGTTTCACATGTGTGAGGAAATTGTGTTACCTGTTACATACTTCTTTGTCCTTGATCAGTTTGGCAAGATAAGATTTCCCACTTCCGGGAGGTCCTCTTAAGATAATGACAATCTTAACAGGCCTGGCATACCTGCCTGGAGGATTAATCAAACATTCTAAAGTTGTGTTTTGACTAGGGGTTTGATTTGTTAATACACGACTTGAATGAGGATTGTCTGGCACTTTTTGTGGTGCCGAGTTTTCTTTATTAGTACCAAACCTCTTTTCATCCATCCATTCATCATCATCTGATAATTCTTCCAATTCCAAACTTGGATTCTTCGCCTCCATTTCCTGGTTTTGTTTCTGATTAACATCTGATCTAAATCTAGTATGATCATGTTGAGTAGCCCTTCGATTAAAATGTCTGTCTCGGGAAAACTCGTTGTTTCTCTGTTTTTCATCCAAGTGGGGGCGTCTGGAAAACGTGTCACTTCGTTCTGGCGGGTATCTTGATGGTTCTCTTTCCAAAAACATAGTTCGATCGTTAGTGTTAAATCTCGTAGTACCTAATGGGTCAAATTGTTGTATATTTCTTAAAGTGCTGGAAAGCCATATAGGTCTTTGAGGATATGGAATCCGATTGACTTGTTTGTGTCTATAGTCGAAACTTCGAATTATGTCCACGGTTATTTCCGGTTCAGCTATAAATATAGAATTACTTCAAACAAGACAGGAATAAAAGAGTAAAAACTTACGCTCCTTTAGTCGTTTGTGTTCATAATCAATAACTGTTTGAGGAACGAATAATGGTTCATCCGATTGTACATTCTCAATAGTGTTTTGATGAGGCATGCATTCTTCACTAAATATATTGTATTTGTCAAAATCCTCAGGTTTTTTCCAAGGCTCTTCATTCTCATCTTCGAAATGGTTCTGAGTCTCATATTTATTAAATGTTTGATAAGTATTATTAAAATTCGACTGCGAATCGTGGTGATGCATAAAATCATTGCCTTCAGAGTCGCCACCACGTGAATTCGGAACATTTTTATTAAAGTTTCCATTTAGATTTATATTGAAAGACTGCCGATAGAAATTATTAGTTCTTCCAGTACGATTTGCTAAATAACTGCTTTCATAACTAAATTCTTGATCGTTAGGCCCATTAGTAAAACTCATTCTGGTTTGATCGTCGAAATTGTTAACCGTTTCAAATTGATTTAATTTATATGGTTCTGAATGATCATCATTCAACTCTTGATTAGACAGTTGCTCATAGCCGGGACGTTGAACCGGCATATTTAACAAACTTGGAATAGTTTTAGAAGATTCTGATTTAGATTGGTTGTCAATACCAAATGCAGAAGTCAAATTCTGGTTTTTAGAAACCATTGACAAAATGTTTAACAATTTAGTATCGCCTAAAATGCTATTAATCCCTTTTGAAATAGCATCTAAATCAGGCCCTTTCGAAACATTCGCTGAATTTTGTTCTTCAATTTGTTTTTCTTCTTGATCTGCACCTTCTTTAACCAAATCTAATCCCGGAATGCCACTAGGACCAGGTGATGAACTTTTTAAAAAATTAACACCCGTATCTAAATTTTCGCTTCCATTTTGTGGATATGTTTCTGTACATTTACTGTGCGAATTAAAATTCAATGGTTCATCATTCTGCGTTGGAGGAGGACGACTAAATAAATTCTCAGAAAATTGATTTTCCTGTACAAATGTGCCTTTTTGAGGTGGCGGTTCTCGGAACGTTTGATTGATGGTAAAAGGTGGCTTAACCACACTTGTTGACATTGCTGCTTGAAGAGATATTCGTTTTTTCCTCATTTGCTCTCGTCTATCTAACAATGAATTCCTCCATGCCTCCCATTTCTTCTCATATTGCAGGTATTGTGTTTTATCAGGGTGATTTGCATTTTGTTCTTTCCATTTGTTAAACTGACCTTCCCAAGCTGTAAATTCTTTATCAAATTTGTTTTCGGCTTCAGTTAATTCTTCTAGACTGGTTACTTTCTGGGACTGAGTTTGTGAATTTGGTGGTGGCTGGTTTTGCCATGCTGCACTTCCTTTTATTTGTTTATTATAATTGTTTTGCACGTCTAACATTTGTCTTTTATTCTTTTCATGTTCCTTAGCTTGAGGTAATGGTCTTTTGCCAGGATTAGGCCAATTATACTGTTGATTTGGACGCGGAGTTGTTGTGTATCCAGTCGCAATCGGTTTAAAATTATTGATTCTATTGTCTTCTGGAGGTGGGGGTGGTGGAGGTTTATTATTTTCAATGGGTGGAGGAGGCGGAATTGAAGTGTTCGGATTAGAAACAGATAAAGCGTTTAGAGATTTTTGATACTAAAACAAATGTTTCAAATTTAACGAAAACCTAATAAAAATTCATACCTCAGCTCCATATTGCTGGTGCCACTGTTGATACTGTTGCTGCCATTGAGCCCATTGCTGCCAATTTTGCTGTTGGATCTGAGCCCATTGTTCAGGTGAGTACTGGACTCCAGCTGCTAGACTTGCAGGAGCAGCAGGAGCCACAATTGCCGGAGCAGGATTAATCGCAGAGGATATTACTGCTGATTGTCTTGAAGGCGTGGGAACTAGATTTTGGATAGGTGGAACAGTTGATTGCCATCCTGGCCAAGACATATTCTAAAAACTAAGAAAGGCCAACATCACTCTAAGAAAAACCTACTATATTAGGGGCTCAAGAGTTTCTATTTAATATTACTATTAACTAGCTACAATTCATATTTAAGTAATAACAGTTATCCATCTACATATAAAGATAAGATTTTGCTTACTTTTAATCCAAATTTTACGTTAATTTCCTAAATATTTTGATATTACAACGATTCACATAACCTTATTGTGTTGATAAATTGCAATTTAACAAATGACACATTGATTTGACAGATTTGACATTTATGATTCAGGAGTGTAATGTATTTTTCAGGAATCAGTACCTATGTATTTATGAAATATAAACTTTGGTTGGTATTAACGAATTTAAATATTAAAAGATAATGTGAATATAATGCTGTAAGTAATATCCCGTAGTATCCTGGAGTTAATGTTTTATTTTTTTTAACTAACAAGGTTGCAGTCAGTTCCAATTGGTAGAATGTTCAAATAGAGTGCGTTCCGAATTCTGCTTTTTCAGGCAACAATTTTATTGGTTAATTGTCTATTAAAATTTTTATTTGAAAAAAATGTAAATTTGAAATTTTTATTCCAACTATATTTTTTGTGGTTTTTCATAATATACTCCAAATCTGTTACTCAATCACTATTTTTACCGCTTTTAAGTAAAGCTTTTGTTACTTCAAAACCTTTTCCTTGAAAACGAAACAAAAGGAGGTGTTAAAAGCAACAAGAAATATAAAAAGCAATTAAAACCGGTATTTTTAAAGCCTTATCTAAAAAAGAAACACATAAAACAGCAGACAATTTTTTTATCTTTTTCAAAAAATAGCATTCAAGTAGATCTCCTGAGCACTACCAGAATTCCAAACTTCTCCAGTGCTTTTCACTTCTGGAAACAAACTTGCCCACTTAGACAATTGTTAATTTCATCGAAATATGTTGAAGGGCAGTTTTTAAAATGAATAACAAATAGGTCTTTCCTAAAAACTTTGAAATCCTGTATAAAAGTTAGCCCATAGTAATATACGAGATTTATATTGTTTTTTTCTCTTTCATATAGCCGTTTGTTTGATCGACTAGGCCAAATCTGAATAAATATGCCTTAAAGGCAAAATCCCCTATACACAGACCAATGGATGCACTTATTTTGGTTTTATTAATTGTCTGTAGTTGGTTCATATTTTCCGATCTGCATCATTTGAATTTCGTTCTGACAAAGTTTGTAAAGGTTCGAAGCAATTTCATTATTTGGACCATCCGTCATCTCATTGTCACGGTGTTCAGGGAATTAGAATAGGATAACCTGCAGTTAGACACCGGCCTGTCGAGTGCCTACATGCACTTCCACATAAAAGACAATTATCTGATTGTTTTGTGGTTGTGTTAACTGTTGTTCAGCTTTTACAGATAATTTTGTCAGCGAAGCTCTCAGCTGGCAATTTTCTGATATACTTCAGAATTATCATGTTCTACATGAGTGTTGTTTCTGTGTAGCTTCTTGCATGCCCGAATATTCCAACTCTGCAGGATCACTTTAACCGCAGGACTAATTGTAAGTGGGCTACAGTCTTGCAGTTAAAGTGATCCTGCAACTGGAGCTCTAGCATTTTTGAGGTTCCAACTTTGCCAAAAAAATGATGTTTTTTAATCTTTCCCGTGAAAAAAGCTATGATTAGAGATATCAAATAAAATAATGACCTTCCTATATATTTTCAGCTCAATTTAAGGTTAGAAAAAAAAATTGAAAAATTGACATATACAGGGTGTTTCGATATTCGCGCACACGGGCAGTGGGGTGTTAATTATGAAATTAAACTGAATCGAAAAGTTATTTACACTTTTGCAATCAGACAAATACCTTTCGAGATACGGGGTGACAAAAATTTATTTTTTTTAATATTTGGTAAAAATATTTTTTAAATTAATACGAATTATTTAAATTAAACCGTGTTCTTAAAACTATAAAATGTTTACAGAACATCAGTGGACACTGTAGAGGTCTTGCAAGAAAGAATTTTTCAAGCAATACATGAAATAACACCAGGCATGATAAACAATGCTATACAACATGTTCGAACACATGCAGAAGCATGTTTAGCAGCAAATGGTGGACATTTTGAGCAACTTTTATAGTTTTAATAACACGGTTTAATTTAAATAATTCGTATTAATTTAAAAAATATTTTTACCAAATATTAAAAAAAAAAAA
>JABRWK010000114.1:4681-65268 GCA_013372445.1 Hypothenemus hampei | reverse complement strand
CGAGAACTTAACTATTATTCAAACTTAATTAAATCCTATGAAACTTGGCAACAGAGCATGTGGGAAAATCAAAGAATGACATTAAATCCCACTTCGTTTGACGGTTGACGTTTCAGTAATGCCTCTGTATGATTATTACTCTGTGCTTTGGTTTTGTTCGAACCGCTTTGTTCAACGAACAAAGCAGTTGAACAAAACCGCGCGCTGTGGGGTTCTCTTAGATTTGTGTTATATTTTGATAATTTCCATTGAATTTCATTGTTTTATATTTCAAATAAAAGAAAAAAAGTAATTTTCTGTGTTTCGTTTTTGAGATTTTCAACCAAAAATATAGAAAATGAAAAAAAATATTATAAAATTCCAAATACTTTCATATTATACTACTTTCGACAACATAATATACTGTCATATAATAAAATGAATAAATAACTATAAAAAGAACGATTTATAATATATTTTTTTATTACATTAGTAGGCAATATTTTTAATTTGAATAAAACTTTTCAGATAAAAAAAATGAGTGTACACGTATAATCTTCAGATATAATCTGCAGGTACAATGTCAAGTGGCTTTTTATGACCTTTTTTTTTGTCGTGTTTCGAATAAAAAATTTGACAATCTGAAGTAGGGATTTATTCATTCCATGGAACTAAGTGATAATTGAATCCAAATGGTTACAATATACCAGACATGAAAAAATAATGCTATAAATTTTAAAATCTATTATTTCGATAATTAAAAGATACTTGCTTTCTACATTTAACAAATTTTTGCAAGTAATTAATTATTTTTTTATCTAATTTATTTTTAGAACGGACAATCTTACTGGAGAAATATATGTGAACGATAACATCAGAGATTTGTCTTTGTTCAGGAAACAAGCATGTTATATTATGCAGGATGATCATTTGCAACCTTTATTGACTGTATATGAAGCAATGACAATTGCTTCCGATTTGAAATTGTCAAACACTCTTAGTCGACAAGAGAAAAACGAGCAGGTAAAATTAACGTTAGGATATCATTAAAAATAAATTTAGATTAAATCGCAGGATCAGAGTGAAACAAAAATTCGAGGGTCGAAGGTAATTTAGAAAATTACCATTGAGTATTTTTATACATTTGAATATTCATTAAATAGTTGAATAATATCACTTCGGGCAAATCATTTGATTTGAATATTTGTTTTGAAATTAGAAAGTTTTGGATGTTCCGAAATTAAATTTAAACTATTTCTATTGCATTTCAGGTCAAGGCAATTCTAGTTTCTGTAGATTTGTGGACTCAACGAAAAGTCAAAACGCAGGAATTATCTGGAGGTCAAAAAAAACGCTTATCAATCGCTCTAGAATTACTAACTAATCCGCAAATTATGTTTTTCGACGAGCCCACAAGGTAAATTTATACTTGGTCGATAACAGCCAAATGATTATGAAACATTTTTCTAGTGGATTAGACAGTGTGTCATCAATGCAATGCATACAGATACTTAAGAAACTGGCTTCATCGAATAGAACCATAATTTGTACCATTCATCAGCCTAGTGCTACTATTTTAGATTTATTCGATCACTTGTACGTAGTTGCGGATGGATCCTGCATGTATCAGGGATCGGTGAAAGCCCTCTTGCCATATTTAGAAGACATTCATTTAGTTTGTCCCACTTTTCATAATCCGTCTGATTTTTGTAAGTTTTTTCATTATTAAAAGACACTTTTGAAAACATAAAAAATACCTATCTGAGAAAAATGAAATTGAGCCTATGAAAATTCATGTGAACTTTCATCAAATTTTACTTTTTAAGAATTCCTAAAGCTACGGCTATGTTGAATCTGCAATAAACGATTAGAGAGTCAATACTAGAAAATAACGTCATATTTTTGTATGGAAATCTTTATGCGTAGAGCTACTCTTGCTAACCGAACACCGATGAGAACAGGGAATTTACGAGAATCACTCTGTATATGTATGTATATATATTGAGATACATTCAGATCGTAAATCTAGTAAGGCAATCAAATCATTTAGTGTTTTACGTATCTGAACATATTAGATAAAGCCCTTAATGCACAATAAAGGTAATTAAAATGTGGTTCACTGATAATATGATAAATGATTTTAAAGGGCCATTTTATTCATAAATATATAAATCCTATTGAGATCATTTGGGAGGTCATTCACACTAAAGGGGCGTTTACACATGCAATGAATTCAGTAACATCACTGATTCTTAGCGCGATATTACATCAAAGATTTATATGTAAACACTTACCTTCTGATGAAACCTGTATGGAAATTTTTGCACATGCATTTTGCTACTAATACATTGCATGTAGAAGCTTCCTATTAAAAAACAAAAGAGATACCTGATCAATTTTTTTGCATAGAGCGAGAATGCATGGAATTCTCTAAGTTCCTCATGTCATTCTAATATATCTGTAACGTTAGAATTTGAACTGTTTTGTTAACAAATATTTTTTTATTGCTTTCAGTATTAGAAGTACTCAATGGAGATCATGGAAGTTACAATGAAGTTCTATTAAAAAAATCTCAAAACGGTTTAAATCAGAACTGGAGAAAACAAATTAAGGCTATTCCTATTGGTAAATACGTATAAATGAATTAATTAGCAATAGTTTATCTATAAAGAAACACATATATGTTTAGTACAAGAACCGAGAACTCCATCGTCAATCTCAAAATCCATAAAAGAAGTAAAGTCGTACATGAAACGACAAACCAGATTCTGCAGCAACAGTTATTCCATCAGCATTCCGAGTCAGGTGGCTATTTTAGTAAAACGAACTATTTTAATTATATCTAGAGATAAAACGTTAACATTGAACAGATTGTTAACCCATTTTTTAATCGCTTTATTCATAGGTAATATTTCAGTAAGCATTTATTTGCTATTAAATATACCTGACTTTATCAAATTTTAGGTACTCTATATTTTGGAATAGGCACTGATGCTGGTGATATGTTAAACAATATCAAATTTATGTTTTTCAGTATAATGTTTCTCATGCTCACTTCGTTTAACTGTATTACAACTACTTGTAAGTTGCAACATTTGTTATACGAGGACTGTATAATAAGTGTTTACGTGCTATCGGTCCGCAATGCGAGTCCTATATTATATTATTAATTAATTTAAGCTATTGAGTTTTCGTGTTTAATACGGATACTTACTACACAACCCTCGTATAGCATATTTTCGGCAAGTACATTTCAATTAATAATACTTTGAATTTTTAGTCCCATCCGAGTTACCAATCATCACAAGGGAACACTTTAACAAATGGTATTCTCTGAAATCCTATTATCTGGCACTCACCTTTGCAGATATACCTGTACAGGTATGTTTACTTTTTAAAAACAACGGGTTTTTTCAACGGATAATTTCAGATATTTGCAACTCTGTTATACGGAAGTATCACCTATCTTTTCACTAAACAGCCCATAGAGTCCTTTAGACTAATTCTGTTCTTGTGTATGTGCGTGTTAATATCTTTGGTTGCTCAAAGTTTTGGTCTTTTTATTGGCGCCTGCATGGACGTCAAGGTACGTTTCTTCATAAATGGTAAATATTAATAATAAATCATTTCTTTTTAGAATGGTGTAATTTTTGGACCATTTTGTATGTTACCATTTACGATTTTTTCCGGATTTTTTGTACAAATGAATGCGTGCCATCCATCGATGCAATGGTTGTTTCATATTTCTTTCCTGAAATATGGATTTGAAGGCATGGTACTTTCAGTACTAGGCTATAACAGACCTAATTTACCATGTAATAAGGAGTACTGCCATTTTGTCCGTCCTGACAAGTTTCTTAGCACAATGGATATGCAAGAATCTACTTATTCGGCAGCTGTGAAATTTTTACTTGGCCTATTTTTCTTTATTAGAATATGTACATATTTTGTCTTAAAATTTCAAATAAGAAAAAGTAGAGGACGAAGAAAATAATTAAAATTTTATCCATTTTTTTATTTTAATCTTTTTTTATTGTTTGTTATGGTTGTTGTGTATTATTAAATTTTATAAATTGTGATTGACATTTATGTGGTAGTTTTCCTAATAAAATATACTTTTTTAGTTGTAGTTTCAATTGTTGTTTCATCAATTTTTTCCATTGCGTTCTTAGCTTCATTACTTCCAATGTCTTCTTCACTTTTAGCTTTAGCTTGCATTACAATCACTTGAGGCGCCGGAGGCTGCATATCCGCAGATTGTTCTTGAATACAACTTTGAAGTATATGCAGAAAAAACAAAAAGGACAATAACGTTAAAACGCTCAATCCTACACTTCTTTTTTCACGATCTTTTTTTGAATCTTGATTCCTGAAAAATTGATACATAATATTTGTGTTTTGTTTCTTTTTAATAAAAAAAAATAAGTACAAACCAAATAGGACTATGACGATTCACATCAAAATATGGATTATAATGAGTACCATCCAAATGTAAAACGTTGTATCCAAACTTTGGATTATTTTGATTAATTAGAGCATTATCAAGTCCGTGATTTACATTCATCGCTACCGATGGCACTATCGTCATTTGAACGACCAGTTTGAACGAATTTTATAAAAAAACTACTATCAAATTCCATATTTTAAGTGGAACTTTAAAGGTTAATTAACGGTGTTTCACAGAGATATGATTTTAAGCGGAAATGATAATAGCAACATCTAATTTTTTTTTCATTAAATTCGTACTGAAAATGCGACTTCTGTATCGAGGCCGAGTAAAATTTACATTTGTTATCGCATTATTAATCAAAATGAAGGAAGTTTGCATGTGTCACGTGTTGTTTTTTATGTCTGGCTAGTTACATGTTTTTTTTTAAGACGTTTCACGCAAACTCGTCCCTTCGATTACTGTCCACCACAACGTGAATACGTTGAAAATATCAATTTTTACATTAAAACTAGTTTACGTGACCCTGTTCCATAGATTGCTTCCACGGTGCGCCCAAGGTGTTCCACGAATCGCGAAATAATCAATACTAATGTACATTTTGATGTCATTTTTTCCCGAATTTTTTCCCTTAGTTTTGCACTGATTGCGTTTCAAATATGTACCTCGCGTAGTTAAGAAGTGATATTAATTGTATTCGTAAATAAATGTTATTCAAATGAAAATGTTATGAAACATTAAATGACGGTATTAAGAAGCGATTAGACAATCAACAAAGACAAAGTAGGTTTTATTTAATTAAAATGCATGCTATTATTGATAATTTCCTAATCTAGAACAGTGGATTAGGATAAAAAGGAAAATGTTTACTTTTCCTTCTGGCTGAAATAATGTTTTATGCTTATCTGTTTGTACACCTGTTATTTTCGATTTTAACAAGGTCGCAATGTAAATAAAAAATATCTTTTCACTTTGTATGTGCAACTAAAAAGGTAATTTTATGGTAAAAAGGACACACGTCAATATTTGTTCCAGAAAGTAATTGAAGGAAAAACTAAAAAAGAATTTTTACCTCAAAGTTATGCCCTAAATACGCAAACACGATCGATAATACCCCCATTATGGTGGTTTAATATAAGAACGGTAAAAAATAAATCACTCTTGAGGTAGGGCAAAATTAGACCTTAAGGATCATTAATAATACACATCAAATGAAAATTTCCTGTTTGTTGTTCCTTATAATTAGAGCCATGCATTTTGAATTATTTGCTTTCATATTCCTGTTTGTAAACATTTATTTTTGGACCTTAACTTAACACAAAGTTTGCCAATAACAAACTAAAACAATAAAATCAAAAGGATCAATGCCAGGAAAATATGCAGGATGAGAAAGAAGTTGCCATCCCAATCAATTTTGTTCATGTGATTTGTGCGTGTGATCGAGCATTATTATATTCAAGAATTACACCATTTCCATTAACTAATGATGTATTCCTTTTTGGCTGAAAACTGGATTTAGTCTAAGCAATTGTTGACAATAAACTGCAGCCGTGACTGTTTTATTGGATTCTAACCGCTCATATTTTAAAACTCTTTAAACTACCATCATATGCACATCATTTCTCTTGAATGAACTTCAATCTTTAGTGTTGGCTGTGGAGTCTTATTTTTGTCCAACCATTGACGCCTCCTTTTCAGACTTACATATACAAAATCACTTCCAAAAACGGCCAGCGGTTTCGACACAACAAGAAAAACTTGCAAATGGTGAGTTTTGCTGTCGCTTAAGTCGTGAACTACTCATTTTACAATTGTCTGTATTTTATCAAGTGATAGCAACTGGTTGCAAGTGATTTTTGGCAACAATTTCACATTAAAGCAAGCTCTTGTGTTGTTTGAAGATTTTCTTTAAAAAACATTTGCAAAGCATTTGGACCGAAATGGAGCACATGTCTACGATCAAAACTTTTTTAAACACCGTTAATACTTGTTTAGTAGAATTACTTTTAACACAACTCTATTTATTGACACCTGTTTTTGGCATTTCAATGTTTTGATAACACATTTATCCGTATGATATTGATATAACATAGTTATATACAATACGGTTTATTCTAGGAACCTGGATTTATCGAATGGTTGCTTGTGCGATTTTTTAATTTGATTATAATAATTCATCGACTCTGGAGATTCCAAATGGAAATGGAAATGAAATGTTTTTTTTTGTAATTTTGTGGAATTTTTGTAAAATCAAGCGGAATTTCATGGCTTTGCAGAATCTAAAATCCCAAATGTCTATGTCTTTGTATTAAGTTTACTAGATATTGGGACACAAAAGTACATAAACTCTTGTTTTGACGAAAAGGTTTCAGTGTTGATACAACAGAAACATTAAAACTAAAATAAAAATTCCTAATCACAGATACACAAAAAGCAAAATAAGCTTTCCATTCTCTAATGAACCTCTAACTTTTTCCAGGTATTTGAGACTGGATTATGAAAAACAATATTTGAAGGTTTTTATTGCGTGTCACCATGCCCTTGGACGAACAAGAAGTACTTTTAAATTCAGGTAATCCTTTTTAAAATGCAAAATTTGTCTCTAAAATATGTAAGATAGAATTGTTTGTATAGATTTATTTGATCGATAAAATGTCGAGTTAAAATATTTTATATTTTAGTTCCTGTCGTCCCCCCGACGACGACGCCACTTCTCTTAGAAAATCCCCCAAAATGGGGAGAGGCAGGCCGTTACGCCACGAAGCAACATAGGAAAATCGCCGGTAGGGCAACCTTTCAGGGACAGGTTTACAACTTCTTAGAGAGACCTGACAACTGGAAATGCTTTTTGTATCACATAATCGTGTAAGCAGATTATATCGATGTGCTTTTTAGCTTTAAAGAAACGAAAGCTTGGATAAATCATGGAGAATAAATTGAATTAAAGAAATGTAAATGGGAATTATTGATGATTAAAAAGCTAAAAAGGCTTTTTGTAATATGTTTGGCATTTGTAATTCCTATCTAGCTAAGACGGGGTGATCTATTTGTGGCGGCTTTTTTGACTGTCAATTTCTGTTGCAGATTTATTTTGGTCCTAGTTTGCTTAATATTTAGTGTTCTCTCGACAATCGATTCCTACTCAAATTTTGCAAATGAAACGCTTTTCTGGATGGTAAGTGTGCTATCGATATGTAGACTAAATAGAATTTCACATTTTAGATTCCCGCTTCTCCTTTGGTTTCTATTTTGTTTTTCCATGCCTGATTTTTAATTTCTTTCACATATTTGCATCATTTTATCCAAGACCCCAAGAACAAGGTATATAAAATGTTAATTTTATTGCTAAATCGACTGAACTTTTTACTACGCAAGTGTTCGTGTTTCTGAAAAATTATTAATAAAAACATTATCGTTAATTAATTCCAGTTAAAAATAAGTAATCTTACATTTTAGGAAATATATTTAGTGGTATTTTTCGGAACCGAATACATGGTTCGATTGTGGTCAGCTGGATGCCGATCCAAATATATGGGAGTATGGGGTAGGCTTAGATTTATTCGAAAACCCATTTGTATAATTGGTAATAACTTGAAACCCTATTAAATAGGTATAGTCAACTCTATTATTTCGTTCTTTCAGATCTTATCGTTGTAATTGCTTCCATGGTAGTATTAACTTTAGGGTCCAATGGACAAGTTTTTGCAACGTCTGCTATTCGAGGTATACGATTTCTTCAAATTCTTCGCATGTTACATGTGGATCGACAAGGTGGAACGTGGCGACTATTAGGATCCGTTGTCTATATCCATCGCCAAGTAATAAAAATTCATATAGAAAACATACTAGACAATATTTTCATATACAGGAACTAATTACTACGCTGTATATCGGTTTTTTGGGCTTGATATTCAGTAGTTATTTCGTATACCTGGCGGAAAAAGATGCAGCCGGAGATGAAGATGAAGAAGGCAAGAACACTGGAGATTTTTCAAGTTACGCCGACGCTTTATGGTGGGGAGTGATAACGGTTACTACTATCGGTTACGGAGATACGGTACCAAGAACTTGGATGGGCAAAATTGTAGCTGCAGGTTTCAGTGTGTTTGCTATTTCGTTTTTTGCCCTTCCTGCAGTAAGAACTTGACCTTTATTAATTTGTTAAAAACACTTAATTTCCGCACCTTCGTCAGGGAATACTAGGTTCAGGATTTGCATTAAAAGTTCAACAGAAACAACGCCAGAAACACTTTAACCGGCAAATTCCTGCGGCCGCACAAATGATTCAGTGTTTATGGCGCTGTTGCGCATCTGAAAAAAGTTTCAATTCGGTGGCCACATGGCAGGTTTATTTAAAGGATAATCCTCCAGTAACACTTACTATTCAAGAAAGTCTTAGAGTTATTAAGAAAATAATTTTAGGGTGTAAAAAAGGCTTCAGTGCTGAAACGAATGCGTTCGAAAACGAAATTGGAACCTCTGGCAACTTCTTTATCCAATTTTTCAGTGCATACTCCACAAAAGGAACCACCTAGCAATAATGGTGTAATATTTAGCAATGAACTCATGCAGTGCGTTTCCGAAACTGATATCGCTTTATGTAAGGAAGATCAACCAGGTTAGTCAGTTCTAACTTGAAGAATTAAATGATTCAATTTTCTAACATAGGTCCGTCATATAGAAGATCGGAAAGAGACACAAACAGAGCGATATTTATCAGCCAGAATAGTACGGTCACTGAAGCCGCTTCAGATGAAGTGGACGATGAAACTGAACTTCCAAGAGTTACACAGTAAGTTCCGAAACTAAAAATTTGTGCTTCTATCAAATCTCTTGTATTAGACTAACAGAAGCACATAAGAATGCAATTCGAGCGATCAGAAGAATAAAATATTTCGTTGCTAAAAGGAAATTTCAACAAGCACGAAAACCGTACGACGTGCGAGATGTTATTGAACAATACAGTCAGGGACATTTAAATATGATGTGGCGTATCAAGGTTGAACATGTCTTAAAAACAGACCGCAGTAATATATTGTTGACCTATTACAGGAATTGCAAAGACGATTAGATCAGACTCTTGGAAAACCTGGTTGTTATTTTCCAGGGATGGACAAAGGTGGGTTCAAAAAGCCCATGACAATTGGAGCAAGATTATACAGAGTCGAACAACAGGTTTGTTAAATGTTAAGTGGGACCTTTAAATAGTAGTGTTGTTATTTTAGCTTGGGGAACTGGATAAAAAACTGGAACTCATAAGTGAACTTCTAACAAGATTGGCGAAAAACCAACAGGAATCTGTTTAATTCAATTACGTAATAGGTATTCAGTAATTTCTGCACCCGTTATTTTTAATACATGTAGAAGTTTTCTGAACAGTATTTTCATAAACACCTCATGGTTGACAACTTAAGTGATTTCATAATAGTACAAGAATTTGAGTAATTTTAATGATATTTTAAAGTTTTTATTTTAATTAGAAATGATTAAAATATTACTCAATGAATCTCGCCTAATTATCCCTTGTACGTAATGTTCCTACCGAAAGTTCTGCGTTTGCTGTGTGAAGTTGCGGTTAGTTTCAATGAAGAAGGAAAACTTCATTCTCTACTTTTAGCTTCGAATTGATAATAGGGCACTCAGAACGGATCGCCAGTTATGTCTTTTCAGAAGAGTATTTACTTCTACTTGATTCTGAGCTGTTTTCAAAGTCAGAATAGCCAAATTGGAAAAGAGTCATTTTGCCAGACAAACAACCCTTTTGCTAAAGCAATTTGAACATTTGTTGTACGAGTGGGTACATTTTTCAAATATATTTTTAGCTAAAGCGGACATAGAGTGAGCTTTAACAACTGTATCCATCAGTTCAACACTTTTGACTTTTCCAATATAATCAATCACTCTCATCACCTATCGTATCAACATCTATATGCAATTCCTCTTGAGTAGAATCCACGGCACTTTCACCAATCTTTGGCGCTTCCTTTGAATGTCTCCATTTCATTCTGCGATTCTGGAACCAAACTTTTACTTGAGCATCTGTAAGGCCTAAACAAATCTTTAATTTAGGCAAATAGTGCCCACTTCATTGCGTTAAAATTCATACCCAAAGTAGCTGCCAATTGTCTTCTGTCCGGTTTGGTTATGTACTTTTGAAGTTGAAACCTTCGTTCCAAACCTTTTCTTTGGAGATTGCTAAATACTGCTCTAGACCAAGACCGTTTTCTTTTGCTGCTGCTGCTCCCGGTACAAGGAATACTGCCAGTTGGTGGTGATGGTGAATTGTTGTTCACTGTTAATCGGATAGCTAAACAAAAAAATAAAAATAAAAAAAAATATATGTGTGGAAATGTGTTTTAAATATAAACAATTGCTTTTGGATTTTTCGACAGGCCTAAATTTTAAATAAATACATTTGGAACTTCAGTTAAATAGAAATTATTTATCGTGTTGGCAGCTACTTTCTCGATGGTTTGTTTGTTCGGGTAAATATTTCGGTTTCGCGTAATAACAATAAAAAGGATTACGAAACTCGTTAAAATCTTCATAACACACAGAGAATCGTTTTCAACGCTTGCGATAATAAATTAATTCGAGGAGAATAAGAGGGAATACGTCTATTTTTTCTCAATTTTCTTTCAAGTTTCAAATCATGAATTAATCGATTTTCAAATTACCAATCTTTATTAGCCACATAATGATTTTATTACGCCAAATGCGTCCCGAACACACACTTAAACACTCCTTTCATAAGTAGATATAAACTTACAACGTGCCATGTGTTTATACAAATGTGAAAATACTTAAAACTCGAAAATTGTAAACGTAACCCGTCTAAAGTGTTTACGTGATAATGGTAATAGAGCGGGTCTTTGTTTATGTTGAGTTTGAAATTTGGAACCCATCAACGGTTTTTAACATGTATATTTACAAACCAGTATAGTCTGTTTTAAGTTTTATGAGGCCCTAACTAATTAAAGTTTTCTAATACTGACGTATTCTGGATAGATGCTTCCGCTAGTTTACGCTAGTTGAAGGGATATATTTGATTAAACTCTAAACATATAATTAACAATTGTTTATTACTCTTCCTCTTATTTCTTTTTCTTCAAAAAGCTTAAATAAATGAAACAACAAATATTTACTAAGATGTATCAAAAAAGAATGGGCAAAACAGTTTCGTTTTAGCCCAGAAACTATCGATGAGGAGTCCCAAAGAGGTTGACTACTTGAGGCACCCTTTGAAGAAAACATTTAGCCGGTCGAGCAGACAGTGTTGAAAGGTAAATGTTTGGAGGAAAAAAAATTATCAGCCATGTGTCACTCTTCTTTTGCCAAAACGACCAGCATGAGCTTTTTCGATTCATTCTTAAAGGAGATGAAGCTATGATCTGGTATCATGATCATTGGTCGAAAAACGATGTGATGAAAATCAACCAGGAAAAGCAATTATTTCAATAATTTTTGGGGATAAGCCACTTTTGCTCAGATTTTTCTGAAGAAATATGGTTTTGAAGACTGATTATCCACTTTACAACTCAGATATTGAGTGGTTATTGTTCATTTTCAAAATTCAAACAACAGCTTCGCGAAAAAAATTTCAAAGCGAAGAAGAGGTTGGGGGTCTTTGGTGTGGCAAAGAGAATTTTAATGAATTTTGCTGAATAGCCTAGAGATATTGTTCCTGGGATCTTTAATGATGGAGACGAAAACTACGACTGACGACTTAAGAACAAAACACCGGTTATTTCTTGAGTCTTACAATCAAAGCTCACAGCCTACAGAAGGATATGAAAAAATATGAAAGAACATACCAAATTTAGATTATTAACACGCTGTCTGACCACTATACAATGCGAACGTTTTGGGTTTTGGGTGGAATATTAATAAGATCCAATAAGATAAGAGATTAAAATATAATTAAGATCCAGTCCTGCGGCAAAAATCCTCGGACACGTCAATTTTTATTTTTGGTTGCGATTTTTTTATGGTAAATCCATGTATACAGTGTAACTAAAAACAAATTACGACCGCCAACTTTATTTTTTCAAATGGAAACACCTATATTTTATTTAATATTTGGATTCTGCTTCAAATTCCAAGTATGTTTCATGTATCAGGTCCTATACCTAAGCGCAACAGTTACCGAGATATTAACAATTAGGATTGCGCTTAGGTATAGGACATGATACATGAAACATACCTACTTGGAATTTGAAGCAGAATTCAAAAATGAAATAAAAAAAAAGTATTTCCATTTGAAAAAATAAAGTTGATGGTTGTAATTTGTTTTTTGGTTACGCTGTATATGTGAAGTTACCATTAACAAAAACCGCAACCAAAAATAAAAATCGAGGTGTCCCAGGATTTTTGCCGTATATGTTCTGGATCTTAATTTATATGGATTATTTCACCCAAAACGTTCGCACTATACAGGGTGTCCCATAATTAATGGGACACAGAGAAAAGGCGGATTCTTGGGGCAAAGATAATGCGATTTAACCAAACTTACCTTAGTCCGAAAGTTAATAATAATCGAGATACAGGGTGTGAAAGTTGAAAAAATAATTCACATTTTCTTTAATAACTTTCGATCGCTTCGACCAAATTTCACCAAATTTTATATTCTGGGGCTATTTGGGATGGTTTGCAAAGTTTGCAAACCCTTAAAATAGCTTTAAATTCATTGTAGTAATTTNGAACACTTACCAGGACGAGTTGCAAAAGGCTTAATCGGTTGCACTGAAAATAGAGAATCGTTCCGTGGAACTGTGAATGGATGGCTGCTAAAGAATCCAGAAATTCCTGGCAATATATCCGATTGACATCCTCCTGTGGCACTAAATCAGTATAAATAGCCGGTCTCCATAAAACTTGAGTTTTCAAGAAAATCTATTAGACTTGCCTACAAAACCTGAAGAGCGAAGACACACAATCCGAACAAGGCACTGCCACTTGAGGAAATGGTTTTGTAATTGAAGAAATATTTTTATTGGAACCACCCATAATTTCCCTTTCCAGCCCTTTGGATTTATCATTAGAAAGCAATGTGTCAATGCCAAATTTTAACTTGATCGGTTCTTTGTCATTGCTATTTCTTGTTTCTGTTTTTTCCATATTGTTTTCAAATCAATTTCTGTGAATCGGAACAATTTTTTTTAATTAAAAATGTCAATACAGAAACTTACCATATCTCTTACTATTAAAAAAGCAACTAACAAATACAAATAACTAATTAGAACCTTTAGAAATTGCTCAAGAATGCAAATATGTACGAAATGTAAGAAATCAAGTACCACTACCAGTGAACTAATACACTCACGAACTCCGGCGCCGACAAGCAGATACTAATTAAAGAGTAATATGTTCCTGATAGGTGGTCCAGGGGCTGAGATGCTTAAGCGCTATGAAATACTGGGAGGCGGATTTAGCCACCGTTGAAATGAATTTCATTGGTGCGAGTGTCGATAATTCTTAAGGCGGTGACCGAAGTAATATTACTCGGGTGTCGAGTGATGACGATGGAGGAGGTTTATTTTTAATCGAACGCAATGCTGAGAGAAATTGATCGTCAATAACGTATTGATTGCTGATTTTATATGGATTTTGCTCCGAAAATGTTGATAATATTGAACATTCGAATTTTAATCTAAATTTTACAGGGTAATAGTAATATCAAAATCTTAATCAACTTATTTTAATTATTTTTTTTTTTAAAGAAAAAAACCTTTTTTATACGCGGCTGTACGTTAAGTTTCTATGTTTTTTAACATAGCTCCTAACTAGTTCAATACCTTTCCATCAATGATATTTTGAAGTTTTGTACCATCTGTATACATTAATTCATACAACTCCCCAAAATATGTGTTTATGGAGTTTTAGTCACTGCAGAATTCCTTTATTTTCTATCAGCGTTTAATTTGTTCAGGTCAAGGAACAAAATAGGTGTAATCAAAAAGGGCGAAGCATCCAAACAAAGTGCATAAGTTCAAAGGTAAATTATCTGATTTTTATACGTTATAATAACGCATTTGTTCAGTACCACATTATTCTGGTGAAACATGATATTCATTTTTCTTGATATAAATCTTTCCTGTGGAATTGTGCGGCTCAACTGTCCAAGTAAATTAAGATATTATCTATTTTCCAGTTGCTCTTTCATGATCATCATCATCTGTCACCATGTTTCGTCCACTGCTGGTTGCAAGCCGCTCTTAACATTTTCGATTTCAATTATTCTGATACAGCCTGGATCCACATCTTTGCCATGCGATTCATGTCGTCTAACCACCAAATTAGAAGTATGATTGCCTCTTGTTTTGATTGTCATGATGTGATTCTTTTTGTCTATCTATTGTCTAACATTCTCACAATGTGGTCCGGAAAATTAACAGCGCCTGCGACTTTGTGGTATATTTCAATATTGAGGACTTAGTCCAACAAGGTCATGGATATCTCCATAGTCCACCATGGTTGGATTGTAGATAGTTGTTGTTAGGGCTAGTTGATTGACCAAAATTATATTTTTAGTATTTTAAAATAGTTTTGCACAAAACTTGTCTTCATGTGGTTGGTTATTCCCTCCTCACTGTTTGTTTTAATTCGAAAAGTGTAATGGTGGATGTAGTTCACGTTCAAATTTATGAATCGATAGAAAAAGGTTTTTTATAATGTTGTCGAACGAGCCCCAAACACTGTTCTGAAACATTTTTGTTTTTGTAAAGACAGAGACAAACGTACTCGTACGGTCACATTTAAAATGAAAACTACCTAATCCAGAAAATGTTCTGTTGAAAATAAATAAATAAAGTTTACCCCATATATTTTTTTTGCTCTAAAGCACATGCATGGTTTACAGAATCTCTTAATGAAGATTTTTCTGGCACTGCTTTTGAGACTTTAACAATATACCTATTGCCCTCATGAGATAAAAAATAGATACACAAACATTCCGCATAACAATAATTTATTATTGTAGTTGAAAATCTCTACAAAATAATCAACTATTAACATTTAAATACATAAAGGAATGTATTTTACGAGCTGTCATAAAGTTCAAGCTGCGCATCTTAATGGGGGTCGAAAGTAAATAAATACCCATCAATGGAGGCGCGCGCCTGTTTATTTCAATGGATCCCTGAAAAAAAAACCTCATTCAATTCCATAAATCGGTTTATATGGAGAGCAGCACTTTGCTACTTGATTATATCTACGTATATTTTTGACGTTTTATTGGAAGGAATTGATCATTTTCGATTCAAACACGATAAATTGAGGAATTATTTCAAAATGATGTCGATAATTCATTTGGGAAATCGATAAGGAATCTGAAATGTGAGACATCGCTTGCAGGTAAAATTTACATAAGTGCCTATTTGACGACTACATCGCCATAAACATTGGAAAATATCACTTTACGCTTTATTACATGAGCCGGGATCCTTATTAATATTTTGATTAAAATTCAGAGGAATTCTTGTTAATGCTTCTTCATAACTTTCTTCATTACAAAAATTAATCTAGAATTTTTCTATAACCTTCACATAAATCGATAAGACCTTGATACAAATTGTCAATTTCTAATTCATTAGAGAGATTTCTTTGTTTAAATAATTTATGCATCTTCTTCATAGAATCGTCTTCTTCATCTTCTTTATAACTATAATAGCTGTTGCCTTTGATTGGTTTCTTCTTTTTTTCTTCTATGAATTTCGGAATTTAGCATGGCCTGCATAATTTGAGTATTATTAGGATCGTACATTGGATAGTACTGGGGTTTGTTCTTAATTGCCGTTATAACGAGAAATAGTAAATAGCCACCAAATGCTAAAACGCCAAAGACGTTACTGAAGATTGAAAAATTTTATTCACACTCTTTTTCTCGTATTTATCTTCATCGTAATGAACGTCACTACTTTTCTTGTTCAAGCCAATTAATGGTGAAGCAGACGGAGTATTTTCATCTAAAAAACAATATACACTGCAGTTTATAAAGAATAATTAGGTTAAACAGAAACTTAAAATTCAAAAAAGGCTACACCCTGTATTTTTTTATTTAATCAATCAAATCAAGACAAACAACTGATCTTTATAATTTAACTCCTAATATTTCTAATTTGTACTTGATCCATTATTTATGAATCACACTGTATTTAATAGAAAAATAATATTTTACCTGTAGCAGTTGAATTATGATCGTCATCAATTGGAACGAAATCCAATAAATTTTTCTTGATATTCAAGAGCCCATCGAGTGGCAGGAGGCTTAAAGACTTTACATCTACGATCGAGTAACGATCCTCATGACTGTTCACTTTTATTATAACTATAAATAATATCATAAAGCCCGTGTGGTACATGTTTACTTTAATTTTACAGTAGCAATGGTACTCTAGCTTTAATACTTACCACAGAGCTGGATGAAATTGCCCGCACCAATGTCTTAGGAATGTATTCAAAACTTAAATGTTTAATTTTAATTGGTGCAGCTGATCTAAATACTACTTGGTTTATTAACACAGTTAACTGGCGTTTAGTCTCTTGACACGAAAAAAAACTCTATTTAATCAGTGATAGATTTTTTTTGTTAATTTGAAATTGTTCTAAAATGAAAGCGATCTTACTAAGCATAGCGTTAGTAGTCATTTGTTGCGAAGCAAGTAATTTTAATAAATTGAATCGAATATCTGAAATTGCAAATTTAATAAACAATGCATTTCGCAGTCAACAAGAAAGTGCTAACGATCCTTCTGATGGGAAAAAAAATCAAATTTTGATGGGATTTTTAAAACTTTTTGGATTTGATTCAGCTAAAATTTCTGCCATTACAATTAATGGTTTGATTTTCTTGGCCCAATTGGTGAGTCAATTTGCTAATATTCTGTTGGTAATTAATTTTGTACTTCTTAGGTTGGTACCTCATTAATACATAAAAAAGAAAAAGGTTCAGAATATCAGAAAAGTGAATCAATAGACTCTGAAAATCCATTTAATTGGGTATTGGAAAATAGCGAAATTTTCAAATTAATTTCAATGATTACTGACCGAAAATTACCAGAATACACAATCGAATACGTAAAAGACCATTCATCAACTGAAGAAGAAAACGGTTGTGTTCAGCAAATGATTTGTAAAATTTCTCCATTCATTTGGGGAATGCAACGGGCCCTAACCGACACCAAGAATTCCATTAAAGAAAAAAGTTATTATTTGATTTGTTTGAATACATTCCTAATGTAGAGAACATCAAAATGCAGAGTGAACTTTGTCAACAAAAATATAGACTTTGTATTTTTTGATGAGAAAATAAAGAAATAGCGAGATTGTAATTGAAAGTTTCGGATTGAAAAATTTGACCAGATTGGTTATTAAAGATAAGTTTACACGAGTTGAAGAATTTGTTGCAGCCACCAAAACAAATGATAATCACACAGTGTAAGGAGTCCTTACTAAGGACAAAACTATACATATAATGAAAGCATCAAAACAAAGCAGACAAATATTTCTAGATTTTGTTGGTTCAGTAAAAATGTGTGCTAAAAGAATACAGCTCCTTGCGCGTTGGTGAACTACCACCAATTCTTGTCAGGTATCTTCATTTTGGAATGAACGGTTTGACCATGTTGAATCTTTAACCGACGTCACTCTTTGTGACCCTTTTATGTGACACTTTTATGAAGTTTCGTTTTGCTTCCAACACTATCTTTTGCAGATGTCTTAAGTGACCGATTTCTGCTTATTAACTACGTTAAAAATATTTTGATGTTGTGTTTTAATAAGGATTGGGAAATGGAAATTTAGATTATTTAGTTTTTTTTTCAATTCCAGATCGTTGCAAATAAACTCTGATGCATAACTAACATTAAATTTGCTCTGCCAAAATTTCTTTTGGAAAAGTCGGGAGAATCTTTTCTAAAGTCGCTGTAGTAGGAACTGAATCCATCCGATCCATTTAAGTTGAAATTTTATTTTAAGTTCAATGATGCGGATTAGATTTTCTAGTTAAAGTTTATTACGGGCTAATATTTCCATCTACGCGAACTGGTGAATACACTCAGGTTTTTGAGGAATTTGATTTGTTACTGTTTATGCAAGACAATTTGCAAAATTGGTGAATCTATCAACAACATAACTCTCGAATTCATATAAATCGGTAAAGTCTACGTTGATTAGAAGAACATGAAGTAAGTGTTATGAAATGATCTTCACCGATTCCAAACCTTAATCCCATGGATAATAATAAAATGGAAATACCTTGGGGTATATTTCTTCGCAGTGTATATGCAGTCATCACACAACCACTGAAAGTCTTAAACAAGTCCTTTTAAATGCTTGGAACAACACACAAAATGAAGTTTTCCAAAGACTTGTCTAAAAATATGACCAAACGATTTTTGGAAGTTATTCACAATATCGGAGAGGCATGGAAAATGCATTGTTTGTCTTTATTTTTTATTTTGTTATATTAAAGTTTTCGTTAAAAAAAATTTTATAATAGATAAAAAAATGATGCTATAATTATACACCAGAATATAGTATAAAGCTCTTTTGCGATGGCTGAAAATACGCATATTATATGGATAGTGATCTTATTCAACTTTTTCCATAATTTCATCAATGTTTTCATTGATGGTCGACTGAACCACATTTTTGATATCAACATTTTCATAACGAGACCAAGCAAACCATTTCTTGACTATCGTAGTAAATTTAATGAATCATTAATTCGTGGGAGTTCTGAGTAAGATTACATGCAATATTGGGCTTAAATATTCAGGTTTTTAATCTCTTTTATAATGAGTAGATAACGTAAATATTCGTGGATTTAGAAGTGACGAGAGTAAAACGACTAAATCATTGAAAAAGCGACTGTTCGTAGTTTAATTACTACTTCTTCAGGCACTATCAACAAAACATAAACCATACTAGATACATTAAAATGAAATGAGGAACCCTATCCTGAATACAAAAACACTTTCCATGTAAACATTTCTTGTATTCTGGAAAGCCATCTAATGGTAATTTATGTGAAATTTTATTACAGCTTCAGTTGTATTAGTATAAGCTAACTAGAATAGCTTCTAATTTGATTCAGTATACGGTTCATTGTAGAGGAATTGTATTTTACAACCTACAAATTGTATGAAAAGGCCCTGATGGCTTATGTGGGTGACAGGTCAAAATAAAAACTTTAAGAGCTGGTGTTATTGAAAGATGACGAGATTAAATGTAACAGCACCAGCTCTTGAAGTTTTTTTTTATCTATCACCCACAAAAGCCAGTAGTGCCCTTTAATAGGATTGAATGTCACATTTTGGTATATCCTGTGAGGTTCAGTTTTTATGGATGGTACCTGAAGATGCAGTGATTAAGCGGGAGAAATGTCACTTTTGAATGATTTAGTTGTTTTATTTTCATCATTTCTAAATCCAGGAATATTTATATCAACTATTAGTCTTAAATGTTAACTGTGAAACGTACGTAAGTAAATAATTATTATCAGATCTAATCAGTTTTGAACTTAAAATACGTCAGAGCCATCTGGCGAGAGAAAAACTAATTACTTTTTCTCCTACCTAGTCTACTTCAAGTAGCAGAAAGCTTAGAGGACCAAAATGTCCAGAATTCCAAATCTTGGAGGAAGAAAATCCAGGAAGAAACCAACTAGCTATAACCTAATTTCAATAAAATATTTTACCTTTAAGTGTTTTTTTATAAGTGTTATGAGAAATGAATATATATTCAAATCAACTGGTTCCAGTTGTGTGCAATGGAAGCAAACTCGTTAACTAAAAAAAGAGTGGCATTATTACGGAAATCGTTTACAAAATGGTGTTTATTATTTTCACATTGCCAAAGAACACCGTTAAATTTTCATTTACGATTTGTGTTCGCAGTTGCAGCAACGTACCAAATAAATTATTGGCCGGTATGGGTTTTGCTTTACTATAAATCAACGAAGACTTTAAGACCTCTACAAGAAATTTCGGTGTTCGTCGTTCGCACGCACTCGGCTCATTGACTCGTACACTAAAATAAAACTTTGTGTCTCTAACTGATTAAAAAAATCACTATAACAACTCAGAACCATGTAACTTTGACTTCGAAGGTTGGATATTGAGAAGATGTTAAAACGTTTTTCTCGGTGTATATAAGAAAACGTTTATATGTAGTGAAAGGTAGCGGCTCGGACGGTGCTGGGCTGATTAATATCCCAACATAACAGTCACATGCTAATGCGATCATGTTATTAGTATGTAATAAAGTATATAGTTATTCATTTGGGCAGTAATTCTCGCGGCAGGGGAGCCCCGATCGCCCGCTGTTAAACCTCACCTTTAATGGTAATATTTATTCCGTGGACGGGGTTTCTCCCAGTCAGACGCCCATATATTCGTTGTCCTCTGGTCGCATGGACGACTTATGGGGACGCAATCGTTCAGCACACGAATAAGCAGAAGAAATTGCGCTGCTTTTTTTTTCTACACGCGCTCAATTCTTTTTATCCCGTCCTCGGTCGTTTAACGTATGTCGCTAATTGATTTTATGGCCCTTTTCATAATATTATAAGTCGTATTAACGCAATATAATTCAATGGTTGTTGAATGTTATCGTTATTTTATTGAGGCGTTAATATTTCGTCTACAAAAGAGTTATGAAAAAGTGGAGATTTATGGATTTTTTCCAAAAAGCCTAGACAACGAATATCTCTGGAGCCATTTGATCGAGCTTTGTAGGTAGAAGTTCTATTAAACCAATATAAATTTTCGTCCATACAAATAATATATGTGTAATTCTACGAGAAGGTATTAAAAAAATTCTCACTGTCTAAGAAATGAATATGAATATTTCCGATTCCGATTAAAAACATTTTATTATTCTACATAGATTTCCATTAATTCAACACATTTTATACAGCGTACCTGCAATGTCTCTAAGAATATTAAAAAATCCGCCTGATCTGCATACTATCTTTCTACAAACTCAAACACCGTCCTCGTTGGAACTTTCAACTTTTTCTTTTTGGTTTACGAAGGAGATAATAAGCCATAAAAGTTAAATCCGATGAACAAGAAGTACCAATACGAACTGCAAATTACGAAATTTATTCGTAGCAATGACCACCTGTGACTGTTTATTTGTATTTCAGTAACAAAATTCCTCTAGAGATCATTTCGCATTTTTTCTCCACTAGTTTTAAGTGAGACTTCAATGATATGTAAGTTCTCCTGTTGTAGTTTCTTCCCTTTCTAACAGATTTTCTAAAAGCGAAATCCTTTTGATCTTGGAGACCTAGAATGATTTTATTAAATTGATCGTTGTTTAGTCTCTGGATCATAAAAAAGTATAGATATTTGAATTATATTTGAATAAATTCCCGTTGTTTTTAAGTCTAACACAAATTGGTTGTAATATTTCCATTGATGCTTTATGATATACAAATGATGATTTACAAATATAGAAGGCAGACATCATGAAGGATATCCAGTGTAGATGCATTGGAAAATTTGTCGTAACCTTTTTAGATGATACATTCGTGACTGACAATAAAAATTTGAAATTTGATATCAGATTCTTATAAAAAAATTGGATAACAAATGCACTGTAGTTTTTGAAAATTAAAATTTTCTACAACCAATATTTTGGAAACGGCTCAGAAGGGGCATTTGTAGGTTTTCTGTCATTCCGCAGAAGGTTGGCACGTCTTGGGGGTCAATGGAAAATTGTACACCAATTTTTCATCGATAGTTACTGCTAATTTTGGTCATATTTCAATTAAATAATCAAAATTATTAGAACAAAATTGAAACAGATCTCTGATCGCTATTGATAACCTTTCCAAGAGTTCACACCTACTTTTGTAAAATTAATTTTCATAAATCACTATTTTTCATAATCTCTGTGCCTGGATTTGCACTTAAATAGATTGTAATTACAGAATATGTACTTTGCTAATATACCGGTTACATGTTACATAACAAACTAAACGAATGTGTACAAACTTCCACTTCGAGTGGCATTTGTCAATGACGATATAATTGAATATAATGATTTGACATGTAACATGTATGTCTCATCATTTATACAGGGTGTTTCTTAATAAGTGTCCGATAATCCACAGGGTGATTATTCAGGTCATTTTAACAAAGAAAGTTCATATTAACATGGGTCCGCAAACGCACCGTTTCCGAGATACAGGGTGTCAAAGTTTAAGAAAAAGGACATTTNTAGAGTATTACATAATAATTATAATTATTATAATTACAATTATTGTAATTATAATTATTATATTATAATGTAAACAGTAATTATTGTTTTAATATTGCAACAGGAACAGTAGCATTAACAATAACAATGACATCAACGTCAATGTGCCAAATTACTATTGAATTAATTGTGCCGTAGCAAATTCTACTACTTATCATTTTGCGGTGACACAACAATAAGCATTTCCTTGGCAAATTCAGTGAATTTTAGTAACGTATCGCATACCTATATTAAAACAGCATCAATTCAAAAATTCAAATATGCGAAAATGACACTTATTTACGAGTGTATTAGTGACTGACAATGAATTCTAAAATGTCCATTTTTGAGTTGATACTAATTTAGGGAATTTAAAAAAAAAATTATATAGATTTTTTGCTTAGAATTTTGTCAGGAATTTGCTATTAAAATTAATGTACTGAATTTACGATCACTCTGTATACATATAGGTGTGCAATATCACTGACTTCGGAGAAAAACGACGTAACTCAAATGAATTTCCTATTGACTTACGTCGTTTTTCTCCGAAGTCAGTCATATATTAGTATTGGAAATTGTTAAAAACCAAATATTACTAGGTTTACTTTTCGTCAATGAACTACTTGTGCCTCGGTTGCATATTAACAATGAAGTCACTGTTGCTGTTACTGATCAATTGTGCAGCAGCCTTACGAAAACTCTTGCGTTTTAGTTTTTTATGATTAATTTTTGTTTGGAGCTTTCAGTTAAGAATTTTTGTTCCTGCTGTAAAAACTGATTTTTTAAATCGAAGCTATAAAATTTTATTCATAACAAAATGTAAATAGCTGCTGTAAGAAGTTTGTAACATAATTATTTAAATGAAAACATTGTTAATGGGTGTTTTATTTTCTCTATCATTGAATATATTTATAAAAAAAAATTCGAAAAAAATAAATTAAATAAAATAAAAATATGAAAGAAGATCTCCTACATTTGTTGTGGTATTTTTTGTATTTTAAATACATTGTGGCAAATAAGCATGTTAATTTGCCGTTCATAATGACATAATTTCAAAATTATGATAGAATCTACATTAACGCAAACTTTGGAAGAAGGTTATCAAATGCTTCATCAGTAATAAAGTATAACCAGCATTAGGTACTTCACACAAATGTAATACCACATCCAGAAATTTTAGATTAACCTTCGTATACATACATATATGTATTAAAAACTGATTAAGTTTTAACCTTTGGAATTGCTTCTCTTTGAAATAATGATCCCATTAATATTTTTTACAAAAAAAATCAATATTTTTAAAATATAAATAGCATTATTAGTATTCTTTACAAATATTTACAGTATAAAAGATTACAGATTGGACCTCGGTGAGGCTAATAACATTTTAAAACAATATTTGAGTACAACATTTATATAGTCTATGTATATTAAAAATATTTGAAGCTTTATAAGAATACGAGAGTCATTCAAATAAAAACCAAAATTTTATTTTATGGATTAAATTTTTTCTACGATAGAACTAAAAAAGAAAATTGCATTTAAGTGTTTTGCTAAATGAATTCTTGAACAGGACCACCTTACAAACTTTGAACCATTCTTCGTAAAGACCAGAGTTACTGCTATAAAAAAATAATAATAAAAATCGTGGTATTAAAAAGTAATAAATTTTTTTTTTAAGAATTTTGGTAAATCATGTTTCAAAATAGATTATAGAGTAGTTCCTAAAAGAAATTAAAAGGTATATCACAGCCCCTAACTAATTAATAAAATTATTAATTTATCTATGTTCTATTCGACATAAGTTCGTAAACACGTTATTTAATACGATGATATTTGATATTAATGATATCCAACGCTAAAAGATTAAAAATATATTTTTACCTCCTTTTAACACTTTTTAACAAATGGCCTAACTGAATAGTTTTTTAAATATGTCAAAGTTGGTAGTTCTGTAAAAAGCTCCTTAATAAAAAAAATGCTGCTTATCGCAGTCACGTTAAAAGGAAAATTCCAAACACAACTTGAAATAAAAAAAACCATTCAGGACTGGTTAAATGAACAAAATATTCCGTATTCGAATGACATGTTCAAAATTGAATTTTTAAAACTTGAAGGGGTGAAAATATTTTTTACTACTACTTTTATGCTTAGATTAATGATTTTACTTCAGAAATAAACCACCTCAGAAATATGTTCTGGACGATTTAACCAAACAGTATGTTCACCAAGTATTACGACTCCCCCAGTTATCTTTATGTATTCAACTCAATCGAATACATTTGGGGTATTAATAAAAATTATAATAGGTACATATATCTGTCGAAATGGGAAAAGTGAAAAAGTTTGTTTGTACATGTGGCCTGAAGCTTTGCAAATCATAACATCAGAGAAAAACAGTGGCACATAGAGAAAGTGTCATAGCTAGATGATATGGACTAGAATAAATAACGGATAGAGATGAAATTCTTCCACGAATAATAAATGTGGGTGAAGATAACAGTAACTTCAATAATTGAGAATCATTTGATTGAGGATAATTGACCATAATTGAGTTGAACGTCAATAAAAATATTCCTTATTAACACATTGACTGGCAAATGAAAATTGTCTAAGCTTATTATTGTAGAGTTTTACACTTATTAGTTGACTAATAGGGTGAATTATGTTTACAATATATTATTTTTCTAAGAAAACATACATTTTTTAATGGATACCGGCATTTGCCCACGGCACCAAGGGAACTTTTTTCGAGTAGATACCAGTGTCTGCTCAAATATGTCAGTCAACGTGTTGAATCGGTGCTTTTCAGGATCACAGAAATTTTGCAAGAAAACAAAGTTTTCATAGCCTACTTATCTACCTTAAGTATACGACTTGTTCATGCCTCAAATTGTTTGTTGTATTAACACATTTTTGATCTTGGATTACATAAGACCTATTGACGTAATTTTTTATAAAATACTCCCTTATTAATCTTGTTTCCGTTAGAATTTTGAAATTAACTTGGGAATTATGTACTTCAGGTCGATATGTATTTAGCAATTGATGACGTGTTTACTGATTTACGCCGAATCGACTATATACAGTATGTCTCACTTTTTATGGAACTACCCTCATATCTCAGGAACTGTCTACGCGATTTATTTAAAATTTGGACTGTTTCAGTATCTTAAAAATTCCGATTTTGATTCCACCCAAATGTTCTCTTTTAGTTATTGACATACGTCTTTATCCTAAAAAAACGGATATCGAATTTAAGAAAAAAATTATTTGGGTAATTAGGGTGATTCTAAACCCAATTTTTTAACATATCATGAAAGAACATTGTCAAAAACTCTCTGGTGTACAGTTTTGTTGAAATAAAATCGACCGTCTTTGAAATATAAATGTTTAAGTTCACATACTTAATTTTAATCTAAACATCATGTAAATTTTCTTTTACTATCGTTAAATAATTATAAAATACGTCAAATAAATCATTTTTATTGTTTTTATTTATTTTAACAATTATTGCTTTTGTTATTAGTAAAAAAAAAAATTTTAAAATGAAGGTAGAAAGAATCGAACCTAGATTTCAAATACCCTAATAACGGTCGAGCCCACGAGGCAACAAGTTAGATCGCACAAACGTCCATGGTTCGATCCCTGCTACTACCATTATTTTTTACATTTTTTTTTCTACTATTTTGTAACAATAGCAATAAAATAAATAAAAACAATAAAAATGATTTATTTGACGTGTTTTATAATTATTTAACAATAATAACAAGAGAATTTACATAATTTACAAATTAAAATTAGGCATGTTAACTTAAAAATTCATATTTCAAAGACGGTCGGTTCTATCTCAATAAAACTGTACACCAGAGGGTTTTTAACGATGCTTTTTCATTAGAATGTTAAAAAATTGAATTTAAAATTACCCTGATACTTTTTCTCCTAAAATCAATATCTATTTTTTAGTAAAAGACCACATGACAATGAGTCAGGAAAAAATTTTGTTGAAATCAAAATGAAAATTGAAATATACTGAACTGATCCAAATTTGAAATAAATAGTGTTAACGGTTTCTGAGATATGAAGGTAACTCCGTGAAAAGCGAGACACATTATATGTATATTCTATATGTATTTGTACACAGGGACATACACCAAAGAAATACCTTTAAAATGGTTTTTCAAAGTTTCGACTCATAAAAATTCGTCCCTGAATAAAAGCTGAATTCACCAATGGGATTATAGATGGCATTTTCTAACTCTAGATCAACCGAATTCGAATTTCTGGATCTGGTTCGAACACAGACAAAAACACTTAAAGTAGTTACAATAGAAAGCGATAAAATGATTATTAGTAGACTAGGATGTGTTTTAATTTCACGAAAAAACTCTTCAAAGATTTCCATATCTAAAAAAAAGAACAACTGAATTTTTGTTCCTATTCCCAAAATATATAATTAAAAAATACTCACTCGTTTTGTTCTATATAAGGATTTTAATTTTCAAACATGAAATTGCTGAAAATGTGTACGCACTGCTAATGAATAAACATTTTAGTGTCACAGCTCATCAGACTAGACGGTATTTTTGAATCTAAACTGTACTACTAAAGGTTTCCTGTTTGATGCAAACAAATATTCTTATCATATTAAATTATTACTCACACAGTGTGGTCGTTCGTCCCAGTTTGACAAATATTTTTATCATCGAACACAAGTAATAAATTATAGGAATGCACTCAATGAAAATTTATTATGTAGTTATTTTCTGTTTACGAGGGTGACATTATTCATTTCAAGCTGAAGACGAAAGACAGGAATAAATGTTTATATTTTTTGACGTCCTCGTCTAAGTCCGCACCTTTGGTTTAAAGTTATTCAAAGACTTTTATGCCATCCTTATAAGCAGATTTTTAGAACTCTTCAAAATAAATGTTTGTCCATTTTTAATTTGTTTTAGTTTAGTTTTTTCTAGCAACGCGTAATTTTTTCATGTTTTGAACCAAACTACAATTGGAAGGAATGCAAACGAATACAGTGTATGAATTCAAAACTCATTTTTCTATTTTTAGACATCACTATAACACTTGTGATTGAAGTATTATCCATATCTTTTTCAATCAAAATAATGACTTTAATATCTCAAAAAGCAGTTTCTATAACCTTTTAAAGCTAACCCAAGTTTTCGCCTCGTTATATGTACTTTATTAAAGTATACTCGTTTAAGAGCATCATGAAGCTCATCTTCACATATTTTCGTAAATCTCCTTACTAATATTGCACATTAATTCCTTCAAATACAGGTAAAGCGAGGCTTGCAACTGATATGTTTTTATTGAAAAAAATTTGTTATGATAGTAACGCAATTGTTTTATTATCTTCTAAATAGCGAAGCACAACTAGAAATCAATATCTTTTCTTATATGGTGTACTCGCCCTTTTGGTTCAGCAAAATTTTAAACAGCTTTTTGTAAAATCTCTGATATTTGGATGTATTGCTATGGATAGTCCAATTTTTTTTTGACAATATCTAAAAAATGTTGATGCAATTCCAATAGTCGTGCAAGCACATTTAATAACCATGCGTAGACCACTCTAAATGAAGTTCACCCCATCAAAAAAATTGCTCTTTTAATTCCATTGGGGATAAAGCTTTAATGCAGATAAATGTGTTACACTTGAGAACGTCCTGAAATTTGGACGAAATTTGCTGAAATCAGAAAATTATGTGAAAGTTTTCGTATCTTATAGGAGAAACCGGATTTTCCCAATCCATCCATTTATACCACTTAATTGATAATTAAAATTTTGGAGATTGGCAATGAGATAAGAAACAAAAAAGGAAAAACTAATCTTAACAAGTATTTAATGTGTCCTCTAAATTACATTTTAGTTGCTGCTTCGAGTTCATGGCAAAGATAACGTCTATTATGGGATTTAGCTGATTTCAAATCGCATAAAATTTGTACACGGCATTTTGAATCACAGACTGGATTTTCTGGTGAATTTCTATGATAGTTTCTAAATTAAAAAAAAAAAAAAGAAAATAAATAAAAAGTAAAGAGGAAAATAATAAAATAATTACCTATAAAACTTGTTAAACAATTCTTCGTCCACACTTAGTCGCTCGATCAAATTATTCCATTCTTCAGGTCGTAAATTCTTCATTTCATAAGCTTCACGTGCGGAATACAATTTATACCAAGACGGCCTGTTGTCGTTCAAATTTGCTTTTCCCAAATCAAAGGTCCAAGTTTCATGGTCCAAAATTTCCTAAAATTTTACACAATATTAATAACAATCTTTTCATATGTTCATCAAGGACAATCTTACTCTTGTGGTGTTTTCATGGTCACCATCGACGTAGTAAATTCTATAAGCAGGATTGTTATTTGTGTAACTGGTCACTGAGGGTCCCAAATATGCTACAGCTGTAGGTCTATCTAACTCATAGATTAGAATTAGGATTAAAATGAAATAGATCTGAATTTAAAATTTGAAAATACTTATTACATATTAGATTTTCCTTCACCTGTGAATTTTAATTCCTTAATATTTTTGCTTTTCCACCACCTTAAACGTTTATTGAATGAACTCTTACTGTTAAATTCTTTTTCAGTTTCGTAAAACACTTCGAACTCGTCGGCATGGCTATGTCCATAAAATAAACCCATTATGGTCGACTCAAACCTATTTACGATGTCATAAAAATTCTTGGACCATGTTTTCATACAGTCTGTACTTCCTGGAGCAATATGCCCTTGGAGATTTATCGCATAATTAATTAACATTGACTTAAAGAGTATTAACAACATTACCAATTATATGAACTTTTTCACCTTTAGATTCTGCTTGGCTCAATTCGTGAATTAACCATTGTAATTCACTAGCTGGATCTGTGCTATTCAAAAATAGCCACCTGTAAATTTGAAGCGACAAATTGAGAAAATCTTATTCATAATTTTGCAAAGTTTACCAGCTTAATGCGTGACAATAATTTGTATTAAGTGATATTAGTCGAAATCCCGGACGAAGTAGAACAGAGTAAAAAGCTCCATGAGAAACAGTTTGTTCTGTTGTAGATGGAAGCCATTGGGACCAGGAATTTGTAATTTCATGGTAGAGCCATTGAACTGAATGAGCAGGATCTGTCATCCATGGAGGAGCAAAGCTGAACAAACCACAATGAAAAATTTCCACTCACACAAACAAAAATTAACACTTACTTTCCTGCCGGGCTAGATTCGTGGTTTCCGATTGCAGGAAATATTGGCTTATTTGGAAAAGCTTTTGTCACCAACTCCACAGTTTCTCTTATAACTTTTAAGTTATATTCTTTGGTTTGATTCCAGATGTCGTGTGGCGGTAAATCACCTGTCCATAAAATATAGTCGATATCCTATAAAATCTCTTTGAAACTCCATGTTTTCTAGTGTCAAAAAGTCTTACTGGATGTTGTAAGGAAATGTGTTCAAGCATATTTTCTAGTAGAACTTTTGGTGCATCACATTTTTCATAAGAGCCCCATCTAAAAATGTGTATTACTAAAATGTAACTACGTTTATAGGATGACATTTATAAGTACCGTCCTGCAGGTACTAATTCTTCATCATCCTTAGGAGTACTATATCCTCGACAACATAACGGTTCTTGGCAATTAGCTACTGATCCTTCTGCGTAGTCCAAATCATAATGAGTATCGGAAAGATGTAAAATTTTGAAAATCGGTTGCCCCACCTAGAAAAAAATTTAAATATTGTTTATAAACAAAGAGTTTTAATATTCAATGAATTCCCATCAGTTAATGGGATTCTAATGATGATTGTACTGGACATAAGGTTGAAATTAGCGTTATTTCTAACGAGAATAGCCAATTTGTATTCAGTAGTTGATGATTATATGTGTATATGTATGGATTCGTGAGAACAATGATGATAATTGAGTATCGCTATGTTGCTACCCCATTGACCTCTTTGTTTTGTTTCCCGTAAAATTTACATTTTCAAATTCAAGGCCAAAATTTTTCTAATTGTGTATGATAATTTTTTTTTTGATAAACGGAAAAATGTCTCATTATTATGATACTTTTTACCTTGGCGCTGATAAATTATTCATACATACTTGGGACAACGGCAATTTAATAAATGCCGGTTTGGGATTCATTGGAAGTTTCACGTTCCAATCGTGCGATGGTACTTCCGGTGACAGACATATTTCACCAAAAATTAATTTGCAAACATCACTTGAATCTAGGAAACCGAACAAATTATTCATTTGTAACACAAATAGTCAATATTTTTATACCTATATTCGATAATTGAATAACAGGTATCACTTCGGGTCCATAAACATCAAAGATTCCACTACAGACACTGAAAATTTCAATTTTAAATGTAACACAAAGTGATACGAATTTCGCTTTGATTTCATCAAATGGAGTACCAACTTGCACTTCTCTAAACAGTAATCCAACTCCCAAATTGCATACACTGCAAGAGAGTTTAGTTCTAATAATATCACCAACTATTCTAGCATTTCTTGGCGTAAAAGCCTTATCACTTGAGTCAGTGTCATTATCTTGCAATCCTTGCACTTTCATATCCTGAAAATGAGTTTTTTAAGTGTTTAAATTTGTAATTATTTTGTTGATTATGTAAACATGTAAATGCATGTCACAATTATAATAAACACTCATTAAATATGATGACCTATTCAATAAATTAAATTCCTTTATCAAGAGATTTGTAAATAGGTAATCGGTTCTTAATAAAATATCTCTACTTACGTTAACAAAACTGTAGAATGGCTCAAGGAAAACTTTCTGAGATTCATTCAAAATTGGTGAGTTTTGTGATGAAATTTCAAAGTTCCAATCATCATTGAAGTTTGTAACAATAGGTACCGCATCTGAAATGTGAATTGTTACATAGGTTTCTTAAAATTCCTTTCACTTACCGGTTAAATGACAAATAGTCAAGCCTATTACAATTCCCAATTGTAAAAAGTTACACATATTTTATTCGAGGCTTCTTACGAGCGCAACTTTTAACTTCGACGATGGATGATCAAAACCATTTTGTCCATTAAATTGAAGATTACGCGACCACTACAAGTCTGCGGTGCAAAATTCAAGGTTGACAAGAAAAACCTATACGATTATTACCACTATCATTTGATATTTGCTTACCTGATGATGGTGGTTCGATGACTTATGAGGAATTGTTTTTTTTGCAAGTAGAAATGTAGAAGTACGTAATTGTAGCGTGGCGTCGTAGTACGTTCACGTTGGTAGCATTTGAAATTAATTTATTTTTGATTTAATCGTTTGGAAAATTAGTGACTTTTTACGGTTGAAGAGCATTGGTAATTTCGTATATGTTTATTTATGCTGATTAATGAGATTCCTTTTCAAACTTAAACAAGATTTCGTGATTGTTGCTATAGTACGAACTGTTGCCTTACCATCCATACAAATGTAGATAATTGGACTGGTCATATTTTTCAATATATTTCAGAGTTATCCCAGACACCTTCTTGTGTAACCATAGGAATTGAAATGTTTACCTCATTTGCTTACTATTTTGTTGTAGCTCACCACTTGCCAAAAGAAAACCACCCCCAACTCAGTGAGAGACTAATTCCAAAGTCTCTCTGGCACATGTTGCAGTCCTTAGGAAACAGTTTCACCTTTTCTGTTCTAGAACTTTAAATTGAAACTTAGAAGCAATTTAAGATTTCCAGTTGATTTTAGATAATGTCGAACTACAAAATGAACCACTTTGTATTATTTGAATAGTTTTTGTATATCTATACCTGATAATAGAGGCAGACACTCCAATGCTGTTATAGGCGTATTACTACTACCTTCTCCAGAATTACATTACATTTGCAGACCTAATATTGATAAGAATAGTCTTTAAATTTCAATGTAAATTCGTACCTATTCTTCAAAAATATAATTGCAACAATCTGGAGTAATTCTAAAAAATATTTTTTTATTAATTGTCTTACAATTAGTTACGCAATAAAAAGTCTTATACTTAATAATCTTCATTTTCATTTCAAATTCTTACAATAACAGTCAAATTTGAAGGGATTCAGTTTTTTCTCAAAAACTATTATACAGGGTGTTCCATAAGTAAACGATAATCCTTGAAGGGTAAATAGGCCAGCTCAGAATAGATCGATTTAACGAAAATTATCTTAATCCAAAAGTTGATAATAACCGAGAAACACGTGTCAAAGTTGAAAAAATAAATCATATTTTCTGTTATATCTTTCGATTGCCTCAACCGAATTTAACGAAATTTCATATCCGGGGGATACATTTCGTTAAATTGCTCTATTGTGAGCTGAGCTACCTACCCTTCAAGGATTATCGTTGACTTGTGTACCCTGTATTTAAATAAGTATACAGAGTGTTCGATAAAGAATGGAACATACATTAATTGGAGATTCTTTGCGTTAAAATAAACCGATTTAACTAAATTTACCTTAGTCCAAAAGTTGATAATAACGGAGCTACAGGGTGTCAAAATTGGAAAAATAAATTACATTTTTTTCAATTATCTTTCGAGTTCTTGAAGTTAATTTCAAGAAATTTCGTATATGAGGGTTTCTTACGATGAAAATTTTAAATTTATCAACGATTTAGTTGTACCTATANCAAAAAATTTAAATTGAAAGGAACAAAAAAATCTACCTAAAATATCTGTGAGCTTCCTATACATATAAATCAATAAATGAATTGGGTAACTCTAAACGTAAAATTTTATTAACAATTTTACAACTTTATATTATCAGAAGACACATCTTGTCTGAAGATATATTCTTCCTTGTAACTATAAATAGAGTCACCTATACAACTATTTTTACACGTATAAACTAATAAAACACCAAAATCCAATTCATTTTCGTAAAGGTCATATAACATCTGAGGCATTACTTGGAATTCAAATTGTCTGGGTCCACCACAGTATTGACAATTGGGAATGTGTGAAGGCCGAGGCTCTTTTGCAATAAAGAGTGGCTTTCCACCTATATCGTATCTTAGAACTTGGTCTGGATCTGTCGCAGTACGTTGCCGAAAGTACTCAAATACTTTATCTTCGTTATCAGAAGCATATACTTCCAAATCAGGCACTTGCGCATCATCAATAGTACCAGTTTTTCCATCCGCTAAAAAAGTAGAAGTGAAGCAATATTTTATTTACATTGAAAACTACCTTTTAACTTGTTATACTCTTCCATTCCTACGTGTTCATTCTCAGATTGCTCTTGGTAGTTCTCTTCTTTATTAACTATTTCTAATTCATCGAATAAAATAGTTTTCGGTTTTTTACTTGTTTCTTTTACATCATTCGAACATTGTGATTTGTGTCCATTTTTCCAATCAATAATTTGGTGTTCCTTACAACAATATACAACCCCCTTACACTTGCTACATTTTTGTTGAGCTGCAATTCCACAAAGATTACAAAGTTTTACCCACTTGGAAATATCAAAAGTGGTTTGTTCAGTCTCTTCTGCAGGATCCTTTGGGTAAAACTCATTTATTCTGGGTAAATTTGAGCGAAAAACTTTAAATGTTTTACCATCTCGTGATTCGTTACAAGTCATAGTTCGACAAATGAATACATATACAGATCTGTGAAAGTTGTTGTCTAGTTGTTCTTGGTCAGTTACGTTAGACTCTAAGGGAACATAAATTTGGCAAAGAAATACCATCACTTTCCCACATTTTTCACATGTTAAATCGCATGTAGTTGGAATGGATTTTAAACTCAACCAAGCAGGTTTTCCTCCGGCTTTACTGGGGAAAAATCTACTTTCCAATAACCAATTTTCACAGGGCTCCAAAACTCCTAAAACCACCTTAGACATTCTAAATAAAAAATATAATAATCAAACTGGAGGTTTCTGTGTACTTTGTAAATAACCTCACAGACTTGGAACTGTTGGTTCGAGTAATGATGGGTGCCTAATGGTAAATGACATATCACGAGCAGTTATTGAATTCCTGATATTGTTAAATCAAGAACTGTGACCGAAGGAATCCGTTACTCGAGGCTATATTAATAGTCCTACCTCATCTATCTCTTAGTATTTAAGAATACCTTGAGCATCTGTTTATTATTAATAGTCCTTTGATTCCAGTCAAGAGATGCTTGGGGTTAACAAAATGAGTCATAAAGGATACTTGATTGAGGCTGCTTTGAGTCTTGCTTCAATGAGCGACTGTTAATATGGCCTTCGATGAGTTCGTGAGATTTTAGGAAATACGTCGAATAAAACAACGTAGTCAGATTCTTCAATGATTTTCACATTATCTCACTAATTTTTTAATACCTCACAGATTGGTTTTAACTATTTAATAAAATCGTTATCGCAAATTGATTTTTAAGCTCATGACTACTGCTCAAACTTCAATTTTGACAGTTGAACAAATTTATTGCGCATGCTTTTTCTTGAAAATTCCGATTTGTCTCTGACGCTGACTGACGGTAATGCGTTGTATATGAAGAATTTCAACTCGATTCTATAAATAAACATTTTTTAATAAATTATTTATCCGAAAAACCAGGTTGCAGCAAAAAATCAAGTCCCGGTTTTTATATGTGAGTATTCGTAGTGCATTTTACGCATTTATGGTGTGTTTTAAACAGTTCCGCATCATTTGAGGCTAGGTTTTATAAAATTATAAAAAATTTCACTGAAAATCGTGAAAATGCCTGAAGAACAGTATTACTGGTACATTATTATTTTAATATTTAATATTTCTCCGTCTTTAAATGTTATATCAATTTTTGCATTATATTCCTAACCTAATTGTTTAAAATTTCTTACAGCACTGACAATTTCTTCAAGAAAATGACTGATTTAGAATCTCCCAAGAAAAATAACGACTGCTACTTCTATTATTACTCTACCTGTTCAAAAGTAAGTTTTATCCAGTAAATTTAGCTTTAGCATTGCCACCATATGGTAAAAACCTTTGCTGAGTAGTTCTAATAGTTTATATGGTTTCAATTATGAAATCAGCTCAGAAATTACCTACTCCATCATGCCATTAAGAAACATCCTATACGATATAACATTACAAAACCTTTTAGGGTGACAGTTGTGGCTTTCGACATGAACCGTCAGCCTTGGGATGTGAGACTACATGCTCTTTCTGGAAAGAAGGAAAATGCCTAAATGTACATTGCAATTTTAGACACATGGAATTAAGGGTAAATATGTTTTTTTTTCATTTATGATTTTAATTAACGCAAATATAGAAAAACCGAAAAGCCATACCCTGTTATTGGGAATCCCAACCAGGTGGATGTTTGAAACCTCATTGTCCATTTATGCATCAAAATCTAAGATTAAACTTAGCAGACAACAATATAAGTAAGTTTCATGAAATACTTGAAGATGTGTAGATATAAAAATTGTTATTTTAAAGGTAAATCGGATGGTTCAATTCCAGAAAATTGTACTCAAGCCACCAAAACTGCATCTCCAGACAGTCTTGTTGTAGTTCAATTTGAAGAAGGTACGCAACTGGTTAAGTAGCTCAAATTATTATTCAATTAGTATGGTTTTCCTATGAGAAATTACCATTGAGTTTGTTATGCTTCATTACAATTCCATGGAATTTTCGTTTGAGTTTAATTTTATTCATATTATGAATTGTTAATTCTTAGAGTGTTTATCTTTTTTTTAATTTTTCTGCTTACAAAATGGTTGTTATTCTTTTATTTATAGTTTTTTTATTGTATTACAATAAAAGTTCGGAAAAAGACTCATGATCGGAATAGTTTTTCGAAATGTTGTAAGGAGAGTGTTGTCCCCTGTTTAATATTTCTAAACGAAAACGTACACTAATTGTGAACTTATTAAGGAGCATTTTTCGTGTTCCTCAGAACTAATAATAACAATGGAAGAACGAAGATAAAACACCGCCAAATGTATATTGCTCATAACTATTATTTTTAAAACATTTTAGGGTGCATTCTTGACTACATAATGACACAATAACATTGTTAAAACTTTAAGAAATGCTTTGTTAAAGAGCTCCGTTTTGGGTTTAATCCAATCTATCCGCAATCAGTTACAGATTTTAAATATGAATGAAAACGGAGTTACTTCTTAGATGAATTTAGAACAAACGCATGTATCAGTCAGGATTATTATATTGTTGGTGCTGTTTCTGTTATCTTAATAAAAATTGTTATTTCTAATTTCTTGTCTTTACTTGTGGCCTTATAAGAATTTACAAGAGTGCACCTAAATTTGTTGAGATTAAGTAATTAACCACTAGGTGTGTTCTTGTAGAGTCTGATTCCGAATCGGTTTCGATGGTGTCTCCTGAAAAAATTGGAATTTCAAAAATGAAGACAACGGAGGAGATTCAACTAGAAAAAATTGCAGCTGAATCTGCATCGTTTTATTCTTACACTGGTAGGAACATTATATAATTACATAGGGTATTTTTCGATCCTTTGTATTTTACAGATACGAATGTAAATCAACCATTATCAGAAGAAGATTTAAGACAAAAATTAATAAATCGAGTGAAAAGTAGTCGAGGAATATCGAATAAAAGACCAATTAGCGCTCGTTTGGGATTTGAAGACAATCAGAAAATGGACTCGACCAGTAATGACAGTTTAAATACAAATAAAAGACGAAAAATTGCAGAAACTAACATTGAAGATATAAAAATTAAAACTTTAGAAGAAATTCGTGCCGAGCGATTGGCTTCTAGAATCGCGGACAGTAAATCACCGAAAGATTCTAAAACTAAAAACAGCAAACATTCCCCCATAAGATTAAGTCGTGAATTAGAAGAATCAATAACGGAAAATGAAGAAGCTGAAGTCAGTAGTACTATTGATGACGAACCAGACCAATTCAAAAAAACGTACGACAATAGTATTGAACAAATACCAACAAAACCTTTAAGAAGATTGAATATAAAGAAAAATAAAACAACTCAAGAAAGTGTAAAAAATTACAAACAAGATGAAATAAATGAAGATAAAACTTCGGTGGACTTACATATAGGACATGAAGAGTCATTAGAAAATGTAGAAAACTTTGAAGTAGAGGATAAGACTACGCCAACTAAAACTATTGATGAATCATTGTTGCTGGATGATACTGAAGAAGATTTTAATATTAATATGAAATCCGAAGAAGAGTTATGGGGAGATATTGATAATCTATTGGATGATTAAACTGAACAAAGAAAAAATTATAAGTGATATAATGTGTGAGTGACACAGTTTATGTATTTTAATTAAATTTACGTAATAAGGAATGAATAATATTTACAATCATTCTAAAAAGTCTCCATACACCGCTTGGCTTCTATACATGTTTTCTATTATATTTAATTAGCTAATTGGAACTATGCGAAAACATGTTTAAATTAATATTTGAAACTTAACCAAAGAAAATTATTATACAAAACAAATGGTCAAAAATTTTATTTATATGTTATCTCATTGTTAGAAAAACATAAACAAAAATAGTATCAGAAAAGCCTCCATACATTCAAGTATTGTATTAAAAAAACTATATTTTACCAAGTTACTGTTTGTTATATTGAAAACAAATTAATGACGTTCGATTATCCTTTTTTTTAATATTTTGCAGTGAATGAAAGTGAATTATGAGTGAAAAAGTTTGTGAAATTCCTTTTGTAGTTTGAAAAAATATAATTTTTTAATAGAGAAATGGAAAATTATACAGAAATATAGAGAAAATTTTGAAATGAAATTCGAGCACGCTACGTTTGTCCCAAGAAATTGACTACGTGGTTAAATAATCATGGATCCCAAGAAGATTAAAATTGATATAAATGGAAGAAACGCCGAAACTATTTTCGAAAAATTTGTCTTTACAAACCATTAGAAAATGCAGGATAAATTACATGGGGTGTGTAGGCAAGAAAAAGCCGTTAATTTCGAAATGCCATCGGTCAAAGCGGTTAACGTTTGCCAGCGATTACGTTACCAAATCTATTGAATTTTGGGAAACCGTATTCTCTAGCGCTGAAACTAATATTAATAAGACAAGAAAGTGACAGTGTTCTGTTTTGCGAATGCACATCCGCTGGAAGACTACAGTAATGGTACTATGGATTAGCATGTTTATCTAATCGTTTTAGAAAAAATAAAAAAATTAAAACTTGAAGGATGATACGTTTTTCAATGGGATAATGATCCGAAGCATACAGCAAAAATGTTGCGAGAATGGATGATTTACAATGTATGACAATAGCTTCATATATCTCCGTAATCATACGATGTTAATCCCATCGAGTATTTATGCGAGAAACTAAAACAACACGTTTGCAAACATCATATTTTGAATAGAAAAGAATTAAAGAACAAAATAAAGAATGAATGGATATGCCAGTTACTAGAAATCTGGTTGTAAGCATTACAATAAAGTGACAAGATATTATCAAGGCCATTTAGCGGTTCAATTAAATATCAGTTTAAAAAATTTTGTTTTAAACTACATATTATTAATAATTGTTAAGTGTATGGAGACTTTTTTGTTAATATTTTTCTAAAAATGGTGTAAGGTCTAAATAAAATGTTTTAAAACATTTTTAAAATTTGTTTTCTCATAGTTTCAATTGGTTATCTAAACGCTTTGTATAGAAAACAGACGGTATATCTATATTTCTGGCTGTATGTATATATGTAAATCTATTATTTTTTTGATATGTTTTTAAGTATATTTTCATGTTTGAAGATTAGTCATTATTATTATGGATTTCTTTTTAAATCAAATTGAATCATAACACATAGATGATTAAAAAAATATTTGAGAGGAAGGCGAACATGTCCACTGAAAATCGACAAAGATGGATTAAAATTTGTACGAAAACTAAGTCATTCAATTCTGCTACATCAACTGAAGAAGTCTAATCTAATGTACACGAGGAATACTTGTTGTGTTAAGCAACTTTCGAATCATACTCTAAAAGGAATAGATCCTTCCAGCTTTCATGTATGACAAATCCCCTGCATATCAATATTCACGTTGCAATCTATAACAGTTAATCATCAGCACATCAGAGATGCCCATCTTGTTGCACATGATCCTTCTGTTCATCATCGATCAGTCCCCCGTTTAAGTGTCAGTGATTGTTCTTAATTTACTTCTACTGAATTTAAGAAGCCTATTCAAAAAAGCTTCTCAAATTTAATAGAAAGTCTAAAATTTAAGGATACAGGACATGGGTTTTATTATAAATGCTATCGTCTCTCTTATATGATTTTAATTGTCAACGGTAAGTCTACATACGGCTTCCAGTTCAACATATTGGGAATTTTTGCTGTGTCGAGCCAATGGATTCGCTAATTCATTACCCTTAATTCTTTCATATTCTCAAAGTAAGGTTGTCTTCTTCATTTGTGCGAGCATTTCCAGAGTCTTTTTATATTCTAAGCTTTAACGTAACCCTATATGAATCAAATCCTAAAATGCTGTTTAGCTGTTAGTATTAGAATGGAGTAATCAGCGAAATATTAAAAATGCAGCTCGCAGAATGCCGTCTGATCGTCTATTGGGTAGTAGGATACAACCATAGCCGATATGATGTTGCACATGTGTCTCAGCTTTTTGTTGGTGGGAACTATAATCTATCTAGAAAGTACCCTGAAAAATTAAAGTCAATGCAAATTTATAAATTGTATTGTTAATAAAAAAACTTAAAACTATTTACAAATAGATCTAATTATCTGCTAATGCAATGTCCGTTTAATTCTAAATATTTCGTGAGCCGTTCAGAAAGGCCCGAAATCAAGTTGGTCGCGTATTAAGCAGTAATGATGTCCCACGCATGTAGAACTGATGCAAATTCATTTTTATTTCGAAATTCGTTCTATCTCCATTTCCATTACTTTCAATATGATTTATCCAAAAATTGAACAATATAATGCCATTTTAACTATCTAGTTATTGTTTGATTTTTTTATTATTCGCTCTCTAACAGGAAATTTTTAATTTCTTTGGTTAGACGTTCTCTTGATAAAACCTGTAGACCAATGGCATCAGAGCTATCGGAGGGCATACCGGGACTTTGCCCGGGACCCCGGGCGGCTCTGGGGCCCCGAGCGACACCGGAACTTAAGTACGAATATAATAAAAATAGCTGAAAAGTGGCGCGCCGTAATCTACACTTCCAGTTAAGTTAACAACTTCTAACAATTTTGAACTTTTAAATCAAGAATCAGATATAAATCATATCAATAAATTTATGAAGGTAGGTAGAGGAGGCGTCACAAAACAATTATTGACCGGGGCCCGTAAACAGCTAGCTATACCACTGTTGTAGACGATTAGTTCCTGTTTAAAAAAAACCTTCATCGGAGATAAAAATGTTCACTAAATCATCTTTATGAAAAGCGTGACAAAAATAAACTCTTCTGTATGTAGGAATTAGTTACTACAGAAATCTTTTTTGGTTTTCTGGAAGTCTAACCTAGTCTTTCCAGTGATTTAACTGTACTAACTGTACTTTTCGGGGCACACTTTTATTTCTCGTTGATTTATGAATCTACTGGGTAACTTTTGAAAGCCTAGACCGAGATGCTGATTTTAAGGCAATCCGGACGTTTAAACTATTTCCTCATATCTTACACTGATCTTACACGGCTTCCCAGAAACTAGTCAATATTGTCTATTGCTAGTTGCCAATATTGTCTATTGCTACTTATTGCTTCGGTATGAGAGCTGCTTTTTGTGTGGAATTTGAAATTACTTAATTGACATATGTAGATGCGCAGCATTGACAAATTTGGAATACAGAAATATCGAATCTTGATTCGTTAGGTTTCTGATCTAAAAAAAAGGTACACCCAATATACGGTGGCGATAGGCTAACTTCTTAAGAATGGTTTCATTCATAATTACTCGAACTGGGAACAGTAAACGTATCAGCATTACGAGAAGGAAACTAAATGAAACATCTAAAAAACCATAAATATATTAGAGGTTACTTGTATATGTTTATGTAAAAACACAGATGACAGCAAACATAATAAGGTTTTTTTTCAAAATCTAGTTATTTAAGCCTCATATAATATGGTTTATTTCAAAAAAATGATAGAAAAAAAACTTTCAAAATGAAAATTAAATTTCAACGAGTTGACATTGTAATACTCATAAGTCTACATCTACATGTTACTTAACCACTACCATATATTTGTTTGTAAATACATTTTTTAATTCATGTAATTTATTTCAATACCAATTTTCTGTATGTTTTCGTCAGAACAATGTGTAATAATTTTAAAGAAATTCGCGAACAATTGGATGAATTGGGTTATTTTCAAACTGTACATCCAGAATCCATCCCTTTAGTACAAAAACTTCTCCTGGATTTAAATCAAACAACAGCAAATTTACAAAAGTACATGAAAATATCACAACAAGCATTAGAAGTAAGTGCCTATATAAATAGTAATTACGAAAATGTGTTTAATAACATTTTTATGAAAAGCATGTCTTAAATTTTCAATCAAGTTGGTTGGGACAACTGAAAATTTCATTAAAAACAAAATATTTTGACATATAATAGTGTTTGAGGTTTTGTGTCAATCAGAAATCCAGAAATAATATTTTTAGTTCTTGATTAAAGGTAGTTTGGATTATAATTTTTAATTCTTTTTTTACTAAACATCTTTTCAATACTTTTAGGAAAAGAACTTATTGGAATTAGGAGCTGAACCTTACAAATGTGACAATGCTAAGCTCTTAAGAGAGTGTAATGAATTACATCAAGCCTTCATTCACTTTAAAGAACAGCATGAAAAGGTTCAAAGAGGCAAGTTATTAAATCAGATTAGAAAGGTATGTTTCATAATTTAAAATAAAACAGATTTAAGGCATCAAATTTCCAATCTACAAGCTCAATTAGAGAACTGCAATTTTGAAAAACTCAAATTAATAAATAGTATTCAGAACTACGAAAAGGAAAAGTTAAAAAAGGTGAGTCAAATTACTCTAAAAAGAACCATTTCCCATTTTAACCTTAAATCATATGACGCCATCAGTGTAAAAGTGTCCCAATCCACAAAATTTTTCATTTTTGAGATCAATACAGAATAATTCGTTAAAAAAACATTTATTTCAAGTACCTAAAATATTGAGTTCGTTTCTTTGCTCTTTATAAACCAAGACACTAGAAATGAGTTTTTCTATTACTACGTGTCCAAAATTTGAAGAGCAAAAGTGACTTGGATATTTATTATCTCCATAAAATGATCCGTGGGATCGGGCCATTTTTCCGCTGATGACCTCGTATATGAGGACCCTAGAAGACAAGGTGTATAAGTGCAGAAGCAGTGCGAGAAAATCAACAGTTTAAATTAATTTTGTTTTATATAATGGGGATGTTATCCCAGATACACCCGAATTGTCGCACTAGCTCTATCAATTGAGCGTCGTTAAGTTTTTCCATTTTTCACTCTACCGAAACGGATGACAAAATGTTTACTAGAGAGGTTAAGTTTACTGAATTCAAACTATAATAATGAAAATAAATAATAATTTTAAAAGTTGGATATTTTCAAGATTAAATTTTCCGGCTGACGTTAAATCTAAATTTGTACAAACTAATACATTGACATCCACAGTTTTGATTTTCTTGTGACTAAAGTTAAAGTTAAATTTAAATTTTATATATAAACCCAACATATTTTAGAATATTGTCATAATCTAAACGGTAACTTTAACATTAAAATTAAGTATATATAAAAAAATAATTGGGAAAAACAAGTTAACTAAATTGAAGATCAAAAACAATAGATAATTCACAACTCTAGAATTGATTGATTTACTCTAAATTTAAATCACTTTTGTTAACTAACAAAGGGTCGCATTGCGAAAACTCTGATTGATAGTACTTATTAACAATTTTAACAGAGGTTATGTGTTCAAAAAGGTAAACAATAATTCAATTTTTGGGAATAAAATTTAAACAATAGAAATTAAACCGTGACAGTATCAAAATTCTTTTTTAATGGGTCTCTTTTTATGAAAATTATTATAGATTTATATTTGTTATTTTCAAACACTACGCATGCCCATTGTGGGAAAAGACGTCGGTCAATTCTCTTTACATTTAAAAAGTTTGATTGTGGTGTAATTGCCAGATATTCACATAATTCTTGTTTTGAGTTATTGTTATAAATGTTTAGGGTCGTAATAATAATCGCATCTTAAATATTTCTCCTCTCCTTAGAAGTCCTTGAGGGTTTGTTTGTGATTAATAATCGTTCGACACAAGCCAAGAAAGACTTGAGGTCTATTAATTACGTTAACAGTACCAATATGAAGGGATACTTTACTGAGGCATCCTTAAATTTTTCTTCGGAGGTACCACTCTTAACAGTAACGAACCCTTCCGATCACAGTTCTTGATTTGCCAATATTAGGGATTTAATAACTCCTCGTGATATATCATTCACCATTAGGCATCCATCATTACTCTAACTCCCTTTTTAATTGAATTTTCATAAATTTGTTTTGTCGAAAAGTGCGATTAGGTAAAAAAAAATTGTCAGGAATTACATAAAGAATTCAAAAATTCAAATAAAATTCCCTGCCTATGATTTAACGGTTGTATTGGTGCTTTTGAATGTAGCCATTTGGCAGCAAGCCAATCAAAACAAAAATATATCCCTCTTGCAAGCGTCGGATTGAAGAAAGAGATGGACTATGAAATTACGTCATAGATATGTTGTCACGCAAATTTCAATTTGTTGAGGTATCCATATAGTATATATTTGTGAATATTTACCAAAAATTAATATGTCAATATGTATTTTTATTAATTTTGTAGGAAACCACTTTTATTTTGAAAAAAAAAGTTTCAATGATTTACAAAACAAATGACATATCTGCTTTTGGCAAATATCCACAGATATGATCTAAGATTTTAACCATGCAATTTTTAGGCACCAGTAAAACCGCTAACAAGACGAAAACTTCAATTACAAGAGACTCTATACAAACAAATTCAAATAAAAAAATTAAGGATCTTGAACTCAAACATTTAAAACTGATGGATGACAATGAATATTTAAAAACTCAAGTAACAATTAATAGTTTGTTACATTTGACATTTACAACTTAAATATATTTTCCCATAGATTAAAAGGAGAGATGAAGAGATCAAGCGACTACAATCGTTAACAGAAAAAGGTAGATCATATGAAACAATCAGCAAAGAATGTTGTTACAAAAATATTGATATTCAAATGATGTCACTGCAGGAAGAAATAACACGTTTGAAAGGAGAAAAAACCGAAATGCAACTTCAATTAAATGGTACTTTTTTTACTTTAATATGCATTTATTTTTATTAATTTTGTTGCCTAGATGCTGTGGCTAAACAACACGAAGCCATGAGAAGAGCATTACATTTGGCAGAAAGAAATCGTCAACTAGAACAAGAGCTGAAAGAAGTAGACGAAGTAGCACTAGCAGTTGAAGCAGAATGTAATAATACAGTAAAAGGAAATAGTGAAAAAGTTGCCAGGTTATAAAATACATATAAAAAAGTCATTTTCTTTATTTTAAAATATTAACAGATTACAAGATCGGATAAACGAATCTCTGATTATAATACAGGAATTGGAAATAGAAAATGCCAAACTAAAACAAACAAAGCTAGAATTGACAGCTGATTTGCAGGCTATCGAATTGGAAAAATGTAATTTAAGAAAGGAACTTGATAAAGAGAAAAATGACAAAAAGAATCTCACCGATAGAATTAATTCTTTTACAGTAATTGGTAAGATTAAGTGGTTTTCTGCGCAATAAACTTAGAATCAAATTTGGTTTTTATAGAAAATGATTTGAATCTGGAAATTGATAGACTGACCAAGCTTGTGGCTAATCAAAGAAAAAGGATTTTAGAATTAGAATCACTGAATTCAGATGAAAAGTCTAGGGCTTATTTGAGTAACAGTAACAGAGAGAATGTGGTGAGAATTTTTCTTAGTTAAAATGATATTTATTAGTTTGGCATTGCCATTTTTTATTTGTCATAGTGACTTTTTGACATTTATTATATATTTATAATTAAATTTTCTATTTTTTTCTTGCAAAGGAATCCTTACAACACATGGTGAACACCGGAAAAAGCGGATCTATTCAAAAAGTTTCAAGCACAAGGGGATCATCAAGTTCTAAAGTCAAAACTTCACATAAGAATTTGTGTAAAAAATCGAAAAATAAAACTACAACAAAAAATGAATCTGCAACTGTTGAAGAAGAAACTGTTCAGAAACCTGTTAACCCAGAATTTATTACAAAATGTTGTTGTGAATCTGGCAATTGTATTAAAAATTTAAAAGATCTTTTAGATAGGGAAGCAGAACTTCGTAAGGAACATGTGAGAAATTTAAGAAACTATTGTAAATTCTAATAAAACTATTTTTTTCTATTTTAGGCTAGACAATCAATAGATGATTTACGTCGAGAGAAAGACTATTATATGAAAGAATATCATCGAATATTGGAACAAATGAGAAATGTACCCAACTATGAAATCTCAGAAAATGTAGGTTAAGTTAATATCGTTATAATATGTTTAAAAGTACTTTTTTAGGGACTTGCCCAGCTAAAACTGCAATTAAACGAAAAAATAACCGGATTAAACGTTTAGAAGAAGAATTACAATATTTAAATAATGAAAAATCTTCCTTGCACGTTGGAGACCTTCATACACAAGTCCCCTGTAATAAAGTACGTCCTTTCCTTATATTTATAATATTTATTAATTTACATTAACGTTTATTTGCAAATAGATGTCTTGCAAAAGTAGGGATAGGGAACTAGAAATTAAAACAAAGGAATTGAATCATTTAGAAGCCGAAAATAACACTTTAAAAGGGAAATTACAAGCGTTCAACGAAACAACAATTTTCAACGAGGAAAGGATGAAAAAAGCTTTTAAAGATATGGAAGAACACATACGAAAACTAGAAGACGAGAGGCGAGATTTGGTGAAAACTGAAGTAACACAGAGGTCAAACATTTCACAATTGGAAGACGAATATAAAAATATTAAAGACCAACTTAAAAGAACTCAAATCGAATTGAATAGTCAGAGAGCCAATTACAATCAGTTAAAGTAGGTATTTCTTTAAAAACATCCCATATTTATACATATTGCCAATATTATGTTTAGATTGCTCCATGAACAAACTGACAGAGCATTAGGAGAGGCCCAAACCCAACTATTACACGCTGAAAATGAATTAGGCAGCTACAAGTCGAGGGCCAAAGATTCAAGCCGAGACACTTTTATTCAGGACAAGGAAATCACGAAATTATCTTCAGACATCCAGATAATGAAAAATCAATTGACGAAACTGGATAAGGAAAAGGACGATTTAATAGTGAGTGCTTCGTTATTTTTTCTTAGAACGTTTTCATTAAATTTTTTCTCTAGAATAAATTAGATGAAAAAACAGAACGAATCGCAGAATTAGAAGATGCTCTTCATACCAAGGACAATTTAATAACAAAATTAGAAAATGACTTAAGAGATGTGAATAGGAAACTCAGGTAAATGTTTTTTATTATTTTTGTTTCTTATTTATCTAGAAAATATGTAGTTTCTTCCAGTTTGCTATGGACATAATGGTTAGTGCTTTTTTTATATTGTACAGGATTATATGAGGATTGCGAAAATACAATGTCAGTGTCAAATTTTATTTTTCAACATATTCATTATGAACTGTTATAGAATACTGTCAGTTTCGAAAAAATATATTAGCAACATTACCAGGTAGCAGTACTTACTATCTAGCGAATTTTCTAATATCTCTCAATGTTAGGTCTTTTTTAATGTTTTTATGACTACAGTATTGTTTTTGAAACAGTCCTCACTTTTTGTTAGGACCGGATACCCTATATGACACTATTTTAACAAGCGAGAAAGCAAATGTTCGCTCTTGCTTAATTTTACTCGCTGGTAGTACACCCACCAGTCACTGAAAGGCTGTTTAGTCTAAAGTCTATAGCTTTACTAAGCAGTATAATCACAGACTACTTTTATTTACACACTAACTTTGTTTCCCATTAATTGAGCTTTTGTATAAGTTTTATTTAAAAAATCGGCTAAAATCGCGGTTTGAGGCACGCATTCTAAAACTGAGCCTACATTTTTTTCCGTCCGAGATCGTTGTGTATAACCGGGAATACATTCGCAAATGGCCCTATTTCTATTCTCATCTGTCAATAGTACTTTGCCGTCCCGATATGGAGATAGCCAAGCACCTTTACCACATGGTCCTTGCGAATATAATTTATAACATTTTCGTTGATACATCACTAATCCAAGTTTCTTGTCACAACGCGGCCCTTCTTCTTGCTCTTCATTCACTTCACAGTTTTTTTTTTCGCAAGTGCAAATTCCGTTGTAGGAAATCCCATCAATAGAGGGGCGGGTTTCAAAATCAAACGAAATCACTTTTCCTTTGGTGCAAGGACCACGAATTCCTAATTTATAACAAACACCAGTTTCTGGATGATAAAGTTCTCCGCGCTGGCATGTTTGAGGTATGCATGTAGTTGAATTTAGCAGAATTTTATTAGGTCCACAAGGACCACGCGTAAATGGCCGATGACACGAAGTGTTATTCTGGTAACGGATATTACCCGATCGACACATGCAACCACCTTCGCTCGTTTCTGGAATGATTGTGAACATTTCGCCTTTGGAACATGGACCTATAGTACCTAAAACATAAACAATAGATATCTATATTCAACAAACACGTTAGACACAAAAGAAGATATAATGTGTTACCACACCCACCACACTCATATAACCTTGCACCAATAGACCTCTACTTGTCCTAGTTTCTTAAGAGAACATTTCCATAACAAACTAATTGCAAGACAAGAGATGCATTCTTTTCATTCGCTCTGTATAATAAGCTTTAATTCTAATTTCCGTACCTAATTCATAACACTTTTTCGTTTTCGAATGGTAGTGTGGCAAAAAATTAAAACATCCACAAGTCTGATTAGGCAAGAAAAGATGTCCCTTTTCTTTGCAAGGACCTTTAGTAAAATGCTGATAACATTTATCATCCGCAGCCTTAAATTTGTCCATTTCCTCATGCTTCGTACACGCACAAACTGGAATGTGATTCTCGTCCTCCGTTAATAATTGACCCTTTCGACAAGGACCTTTTGTCAACTTTTGATAGCATTTTCCATCGCGAATCCAGAATATCGAGTTGGAATTTTCACATTTCGAAATCGGTTTACACGATCCTATTTGTTGCGTAGATCTAAAATGGTTACTTCCTTTAATAAATTTTGTTATTTTTTTTTACGTTTTAATAGTAATTACGTGGTGACGTTGTTCTTGTAAACATTATCAGGTCCGTAATAGTAGCCTTCCGAACATGGTCCTAGTGTAAATAGTTGGTGACATTTGCCATCCGAAGTTGATAATGCATGTTTCGGTGGACATTTGCATTCTGCATACAATTCTTTACCTTCTCTGCTGGTGGCAGGAGTCAATTCCATACCTTCGGGACATGGATGTCCTACCTACGTGTAAATTTTTTTGTGAAAAAAAATTCCTGGTTAGATAATCAGGTTAAGACTTGTAGTCATTACAAATGCAGATAGAACTAAATTATTTTAACCTACCCAAGGGGAGATTAGCATGTATTTACATCGAAACGTGTCGGCTTTTTCCAATGGGCCTTGATTATGCATTATTTATTATATTATTTATTTAGTTGCATAATAGGTTGGATGTGATATAAAACTACACATTTTGATACAATTAGTTTAGAAAAATTGATTAAATGAAAAGGCCAATTATATCATATTTGCGCACCTATAAAATTCTTTCATAAAAAATTGAAATTTATACTGCGTACCATAAATTGATGAAAATTATTTTCATAATCAATAAATTTTCCGCGTAACTCTTACTTGGAAAATCTTGTAACATTGCCCGTCCGGTGGCCAGAATAGCAGCTGCCATCCTCTAGGTTCTTTTGCGCACGGATTCAGTTTGGGATCCGCCCAGGGCGGCGGTAGAACGGCACCAGGAAACACCGGCAATAAACTTAATTCAAGTAATATCCATATCTTAAAAAAAATACGGAAATAACATGAACCATAAAAAGATGTATAGTTTATTTTTTTAATGTTCAATAAATCTATCTCAGATTTTTTATTTTTCGACTTACACATGTATGGACACAGTAAATACATATACATATACAACACTGGCATGTACGGCCACCGGTGACGTACACGTCAATGACAATTGATGCCATAACATATAACATTCAAGAAATTAATTATACATATATAGATGGCGTTATGTAAAAACCTATCAAACGACATAATTTTCGAAATCAAGTTATTGATATCGTTAGATTCGTCTGATCGAGTAGAATCCAATGAAAACGCCGTCCATATAATCTTTTATAGGAGCTTATTAAGGTATCCAGTTAATAATTCCAAAAAGAGAATTTGAAAATATGTTATATAGGGTGATCTAGAATATGAAATATTAATTTAAAATTAATATTTTTTTCTATGGAAACGGTGAAAATGAATGATAATTGACGACAGACGAATAATGAATTATAAAATCATACAATGGGATGCTCATATTCAATGTGAATTTACATTCTTAAAAACAATGAAGATTTCCTGGTTTTATATTACATAAATAACTTAATAAAATTGCGCAATAAATCACGATTAACTGAAAAAGGAAGGACCGCGTCTTCGCTTACGTAATCAATGATCAGTCCTATTGAAATGATGGTACCTACTACGTTCAATAATGATTCTTTTGTCGACAAATTACCATTTGCTTTTTCCCTATTGCGTTTCACATATTAAAATTAATAATAAATTAGAATTAATTCGAATCGTTTTGGGGAATTCTCACATTTCTATTACGGAGTCAATGCCAAAGAAAATTTACCAATCAAGAATTGCAGCATGACCTGTTAAACTGGGTCGTATCGATAGTGAATGTAACGCTACTTGTTATGCAATTTACTCTCAGGGTTTGAATGGACAAAAAATATTTTTGGGTTAATTAAGACTTACGTGAAATATTGCATCCATTCTGAATCTGTTGCTATCGAAACTGCATACTCTAATCCTAAAAATATATATATGTATATATACATATATTAAATTATCATTTCTTCAATTAAAACTCACTTGTCTTGATACTATTTTTGAAGAATTGTAAATTCGGTCGAAGACGGGAGCAGTACAGATTGGGGCACCGCCAAAACTTCAATATAATAATCACTACTATTGTTGTCTGCCACCCACGCGAATGTTCCAAGTAGATGAGGACGAGTACACCGAATAAAGATCGCGGCTCGTATTCAAATAGTCTTACCAGCTTGCCCATGATGGTGTATGATATCGCGTGGTACCTTAGCGGCCTTCCACTTCTCTCGTGCGCTTTGTGAGGTTTTCATTGCACGTAATGTACGTGTATAGGATTCAAGGGACGAATGAACATTTCAAGAAACAATTCCTAACTTTGTTAACAGACAATCATTTAATAGTTGATGTTTGAAAACTGTTGATTTCTGTTGATTCAAAGTTCCTTATTTGTACAATTATTAAAACATTAAAAAATTTTATAGCTTTTCTAATTCTGAATATATAGTACAACATATACAGGGTGTTTAAAAAATTAACTTCCTAGGAAAGTCACTTAATTCTTTTGTTTTTCGGAAAAAATATTTCTCCAAAAAATATTACACGTAGCTCAACAAACAAGCAAAAAAACATTGTTAACGTAGAGATAGAAGAAAAATCTGTTAACAGAATTTACTTTTTAGGGGTAGTAGTTATAAATCAATCGTTCAAAATAACGCTAAAAATTAAAGTTTTTCTGAACAAAAAATATACCTGATCCGTTTCGTCAGAACAACACGACATAATTATACAAGAAGAACAAAGTAGTCTAGACTTTTTCTGTATATTGAAACAAAAGCGCTTTTTATTTAGAACCTATAATTACCCTATTTATTCTGTAACTCTTACGAAACAAACTAGAACTTTTGCCTATGTATATAATTTCTTACAACATTGAATATTATGTAGGCTAGTTATTACTGTATTTTCTTTTCAGTAAGTACGTTAACGAGTCCTCCAGTCAGGAGCATCTAGCCAGAACGAAACAACAAGAACTGACAGTATTGGAACAGGATTACGAGAAGGAAAAGCGTCTTAAGGAGGCGGCTTTATTAGAAAATAAGTAAGAAATGTTTATGAAACATGTTCCGAATTTTAATATGGTCATTGCACACAGGAGGCTTCAAAACGATTTGAGCAGCGTGACTTATGACTGCAGAGAGGCACGTAAGGAATTAGAAATTACCAGGCGACAAGTAGAGGACTTGAAAAGACAATTGCAACATTACGTGGCTGAGGTTAAAAGAACTGAAGACTTGATATCACAAAAGGTTATTATTAGTTAACGCTTGAAATGATATTTTTTTATTTATTAACTATTTGCTATAGGAATTGGAAAGAAGCGAGCTTCTAGATCAATTTAGAAGCCTGTCGCAAGAAGCAAACATTTTAGAGACTAACAATCATACTCTGGAAACCGAAGCAACACAATCAAAAATTCAGTTGTCTGTCGCTTTAGATCACACATCAGAACTAGAAAGGAAAATAGAAAATCAGGAATCAATAATTAAAAGTTACGAGAAACAAGTAAAACTTTCGAATTGTGATACATTTTTTGCAATCGCTAATTTCGAATTAAGATTACAGATTTAACCGCACATATAGCGCGACTTGAAGTTCAACTAAAGCAAAATACCCTTGAGCAAGAAAGGTGTAACGCTGAATTGAAACAAATGCGTGATTTGTGCGTGAAACTCGATAAGGACAAGGACGTGTTAAAAAGCGAACTCAATTGCAATGAAGATATACGATCCCAAGTAGATTTTTGTTCGATATTCAAAAATTCCTCTATTAATGTATAATTTTAGGAGCAAAGATTGACTCAGAGACTTTCCGAGGAAAAGACTAGTTTGCAAAAGATCTTAGACCATGAAAGATCCAGTCGGGAGTCTTTGGAAAAATTATTAAAAGATGCCAGAGTGGATTTGACGGAACAACGATTGCTTAATCAAGATTTGCAACGGGAGGTTAACATACTAAAAGATAAAATTGAGGATTTAGAGGAAAGATTGTAAGAATATATTACATATTGAATCAATGAAATTCCACTGCCTATTTGACAAACACTTCTTGTAATTTTTGTTATGTTTACAGAACCACAACAACCGAACAACTTCACACATATGAAGGCAAGGTTCTAGAATACAGTCAACAAAATAAACAATTACGTAGGGAAATTGCAAATGAACGATTTTCAAAGTCGAAGTCCGACGACAAAGGATATTATCCTTCACTCTGATCGCTTTAAAAAAATTGTTTTTTTTATAATTCATCAATTGTAATACACTTGACACAATTATACACTATTTTTTAAAGAAAAGCATCTTATTATTAAATTCCTCCACAGAAAACGCTCTCAAAATGAAAATCCAACCAAAGAATACTCAGCGCAATCCAAAAAGAATTTAACCAAAAAATTCAACGACACGGAGAGGATGTACCCCAATCAACACAATCTTTCTAAATTATCCCAAATAACAGAACCAGTTGAACTTTCCGCAAATCCAGAAACCTATCACCAATCACTAAGTTCCACAAGAAATTTCGTGTTCGAGAAAACTTTAGTACCTTCAAGTGGAGTTCAGGGTTCTGAAGGGTTTCTAGCCAGTTCTATAGATTTAACAAGATTGGATGAAAAATGTAATGAGAATTCGTTATATTCCCAATCTAATAAAGCTAAGATCAATGAAGAAAAGTGTCAAAAAACAATGACTGAAGAAATTTTTAAAACGACAGAAGATCTAATTTCAAAATCCCTAAATTTCGCATCCTCTAAAAAGGCAAACCACGCAGAGAATTCTGAAAATGGTACCTCTTGTCCATGTCTATAACAATTCATATTTTATTTTTGATTATTTATAGATAAGATCAATTTAGAAACGACATATGTTCCTCGAGGGTCTCGCGACTCTACCCGCCGAAGCATAATATCAACTAAAAGTTTAAGCATTACTGAAAATCAACAAATTCGAGCAAAGGCCAAAGGTTTAACAAATCTACAAGAACTTAGTGACAAAGATAATGAAATAAATATTTCACCCGATACTAGACAGCTAGCGCAATCGTTGCTTTACAAAGACACTGAAAGCTTTGACAAGGACATTATTAATCAATCAAAATGTGTTTGGAATTCCTTGCAGCTTGACAGTGTAGAGAGGAACTCTGAAAAAGAAATCAACTTAAGCTTTACTCGTAAGTATTCTTTAAATCAAGCCTTTCCAAAATCACAATGGATAAAATATTTAGAACTTGATAAAAATGGTTCTTCAAACGATAAAAATACTGAATCCAAAAAGGATATACCTATAAGACTTTCCAATGACAACAATAAGTGGGTAGAGTATCAAAAACTTTCCATTTCCAATTCAGAATCTGATATTCAAAAAAGAAGAGTCAGTAAGGAAGGGGATTGTTTTACTAAATCTAAGAGAGATACAGAAACTTTTTCGAAAGGTATTTGAGAATAATGTTTTAATACATCAATAAAACTTCACTACAGTCTGTACATTATAACATCCAACCCTGACTGACTTTGATGTTTTCAAAATTAATTAATAATCCTTGATTCCAAAAAATATAAGATTTAATTCTATACCTACTATTAGTTAATTAGTTAATTAATTTTAAAAATTTCTAAATTTGTTAATTGAATTTATTTCTTTAAAACAAAATTCAACTATTTATATTACCGTAAGATGGGGTGTGATTGTGCCTGGGTGGGCGAGTTTGTGCCAAACTTGTTTTTGAAATATCAATTTTCATATCAGCAACAACGTGAACTTCTCCTTCTCTATTGAGTATAGTGATAGTATACAAAAATATATTGTCTTGGAAATACGGGTGCTGATAGAAATCACTAAAACGAGTTTGCACAATCTCACTCACCAGGGCACAATAACACCCCGTCTTACGATATATACAGAGTGGGCCAAAAAAATGGTATAAATTTTATATACTCATATCTTGTCATATCTTTATTTATATACTATAAACATAAATATATGAAAAATATTTGTTAGTGGGGGTAAGCCACAAAAATAGTGTGCCTACTTGCCAACAAAGGCGCGATGGTCAAATTGTTGTATCAAAATAACAAAATTATTTTGACAGACGGCCATTTATTTAACGTTTATTTTAATGTTGAATTTGAATAAATTTTTAAAAACATTTTAATTCTTGATTAAAATTTCAAAATACTTGGAACGAGGCGTTGTGTTCCCAAGTGCAATAGCACGGAAAATAGAGACAAGATTACAATGAGAAATCTTCCATTTTTCGATCGTGAAGTAAATATAAATTTTGAACAGCGCTCGCTTTGTTTAAATTTTTTTATAAAATTATGCTTAAGGGGGTTACAAAAATGTGATATTACATAAGGCTTTATTATCTCTCTTAACTCTTTAGCTCTATTAACTCTTTTTCGTTGTCTCGTATTCATCCTCGATTAAATTCGTGAGAAGTTGCATTGCAGTGTATTATTTAATATTGTAATCATAGGATTTGGCCATTTGGACGTTCAAAATTGGAAATCCAGCAATTGATAGCTGCAACTATACATATAAAAATTGCTAGAAATGTATAAATGATTTGTATTCAATTTTTTATATATACGAAATAGTTCGCCTGCTTCTCGCCATTGGCACTATGTTTATAGTATAATAAATAGACATATTATGTCTATTTTTTCAAATGAAAAGGCATAATTTTTGTCTCATTTTAGCTTTTTTTATTTTTTTTTTAGTTTTTCACAAGAAATTTGGTCCTATTTTTTGTTTTAAATAAGCAAACCAACCAACCACTCCTTTTTTTAAATTTTTAATAAAAATGTGAGATCATAATTTTAAATTGGCAGTGTTGGCAAAAACGCCACTCACGTGGGTTGGCTGTTATAATCTATATACTATATGTATTATCTAATGTCAAACAATCTATTTAAATGTTTAAACTTGTATTCTAGATAACAAATGCCCTCTGGAAAATCCAAGTTCTAATGAGAAAACGCCCTGGACGACAAGAAGTACACGGATCCCAGATTCTAGAAATGAATCAATGACAAATATATACAAAGAAAGATTGAATAAAACGGAACTCCTTACGCCGTTGACAAGTCATACTCAAGATTGCGAAGTATATGCGACTTTTGGAAGCAGCAGCAACAATTCGGCCGTATTTCGTAAAGTTTTTTCGGTGGACGGTGTCGGATTGGAATGTCAGTGTTGTATATCCAGTTTTAAAGTTTCCAAATAGCGTGAATTACCTGTTAATAATATAATTTTTATGTTCAATGGTTGCTATTTCATTTGAGTTGTCTTCCTTTTATGAACTTTAAGGTAAGGAAGCATTTTTTCTAGAAAACTTTGAGTTTTTCAATTTCAAGAATAACTTAATACAGAAAATTCATAATTTCTGGTAAGTACCAATATAAAGATTTTAACCAGGTTATTAGTAGTAGTAAATTATGTAATATTGCAATCATCAACATTTGCTTTAAGTAGACATAGACTTTGCAAGGTTATACGACTAACAATAAGTAAATTATTAGCCGCATTGTTTTTTTTTAATTATTCGTATTTCCGTCATTGCTTACTTATTGCATTTAATATTCTTATAGTTAATAACAATTAATCCGTGTCACATATTATACTAAATTTAATTAGAATATCTTCTATGATTTGAAAGTTAAAATAAATTTAAAAATTTCAAGATTTTAAAAATTGCAACGCCCTGTAGCTTTGAAATGAAAGCCAACGAATATGTATTTTATAATGATCTTATTTTTAACCACAGAATTTAGAATTTAGAAATGCTTTGATGTGTTAAAAGTTAATCGCTTATCTGTTTAAAAAAAATAATAATTTAATTGATCCTCCCATTAAGTATAGTTTTGTTTTTATTTTTTGATATTTAATAAATTATATGAATTATTTAGGAAGAGTGGTGCGAGGTGGTGTGGCCGAAATGGAATTGAAATGCGCGACAAAAGCATTAATGCAGTCTGTGATATACTTAAGGACATGGAAGGGTCTTTGACCATTTTGGTCATTCCGACATCTCAATCTAGGTTAGTATAGGGTTGAAATAGTAATATCCAAAAATTAATTTAAAATAACTTAAAAAAAAGGTCTCATACGTCAAGGGACATGATTCTTCATGTGAGGGCCCTTTTCGATTACGACCCAGAAGACGATATATATAATTCTTGTCGAAAACTCGGCATTAGCTTTAGAAAGGGTGACGTGCTGTACATAATTAATCAAGAAGTTTTTAATTGGTAAGATATCGTTTGGATTTTTTCGTATTTTGTTTAAAGATTTCTTTTAAGTGGCAGGCGTATAGAGAAGGTGAAGAAAATCAAACCATGGCTGGTCTTATTCCTTCGTTATCTTTCCAACAACAAAGAGAGACGATGCGTTTGGCAGCAGGTTAAAGACTCTCCAAGAGTGGTCATTCATTTGCCGCAGATATTCGACGAAATTAAGAAAAATGTAAAAAAAGGCATGAAAAACTGTGAAGAAAGATTTAACATTTCGGATAGGGTTTATTTGGTATTCGATCTTCATTAAGCAGTTAATGGTCTTCAAGAACAAGAAAACAATCAAAAAGGCCAAGGACTTGGTACAACAAAAAATGACATAGGTCCAACTTATTCGTTAAAGGTAACTAGAAACGGTATTCGTATGGGAGATCTTCTAGGTAATTTTGAGAAAAGTTCAAGAATCTAGTGACGATTCACCAAGGAATGTTTTCAAATCTGGAACTCGATATAGAAGCGGAACTGGCTCGCCCAGAAAAAAAGCAACGTATTACTGATATCCAATAGAAAAGTCAGGTCACCGTTATTTTATCTAAATCAAGTAAGAAATCGGCCTCTTCGACCTTGTTATGCCGAATATCGAAGAAAAAAGGGTGCCTATGATGGACACAGAACAATCAAGTCAAAAAATAAAAGCCACAATGACTATTTTGGATGCAGGTCAAATATACATATGTATATGCATTGGACAATCTCGTACCAATAGATTCCTGAATGAGGCTTCAATTACCACAATGCAGTGGCGGTAGTAAAATCGAATGGACTGAGTGATGTGACAATTTTGCGAGACCTCAAGAACAAAAGGGTAAGTTTTATCCAAAAAACGTATGCTGGCTGGTTGCTGCCGCTTAATATTTTAACACGAGATGTTATAATCGAAATAATAGAGTAATAATAAGATCCTTGTTAAGACAGCAAGTAACTGTTTTTGAACCCATTTGTGCCAATTGAGTAGTGGAAGTAACAAAGGGGCTAAATGTTAATTTATGGAAAACTGATATTTTACTGTTAAAAGGTTCTGTACCAACTATATTTTATCAAACGGCCACAATTCTCAGATAAATATTTAAGGCCAAAAAATAAGGTTAAAGTTTAATTGTCAGTACTTACTTTACGTTGAAAATATAAAGTTTTTGTTAATATCTCGATTTCACTTTTTTGGCACTTAGCCCCTTTGTTACTTCCACTACTTAATTGATTCGTAACAATCGAATTGGCGATAATTCGAATGAACTGTTAATTATGCGTTGGTCTTCTACTCGGGTAAAGATCTACGAATGGAGATCCTTGCGCAGGCTACACTGGAGCTTTCAGATATATTAAAAACTAGCAAAGTGGACTTCTTGAAACATAAAACCATCACTGAATTATTTAATATAATATATGTATAAGAAGAATCTATTAAACATTTAAAATTTAGAAGAATAACTTTTGGACTTGGTATCAGTACAAGCTGTATTGGTCTTAACTTAATTGATCACTATGATGAATGTATGAAGGATACTAAAAGAATACTTGGCAGAAAACAACAAGCACAAAAGTAATAAGTTAAAATTACACCTTCAAATTTCTTCAGGTTACAGTCCTGAGGAGGACTTAAATTTATATGGAACAATTAAGTCAAGAAACTTAAATTCAAGTATTCTGGGCAGTACATCGTCAAGAAAGAAAATACATGCCACAAATATTCTGTACTACCTCAAGAAACTTTTTTACCAAACAAAAATTTAAAGAAAACAAGGAAACATATTTTTAACGCCCTCTATTTTATACTTATGTTCATTTCAACTTTTCCTTATGACGTGAGTTGGTCAATCAACCCGTGAATGCTGACGTTGATTTTATCAACAAATTAATCATCAAAATTTAAAGATCATGTTTTGAAATTGTACCTTTTATCTTGTATTGATTATTATTGAAATTTGAAGTACATTGTTGATAAATTTTGTTCAACTTCCGAATAAATAATAATAACTCTACCATTTTCTTACATTCACTATTTAATCGTTTCAGAATTTTGCAAAAATTATTTCAATATGAATGTTGTTTTGATTCCAATTACAGAAAATTGTAAAAAGTTTAAAAGTCAAAAATTTAATTTATTAGTATACGTTAATTATAATTAACAAATAATAACAAATAATAATTATCAAACAGATATGAATAGATATCCATTCATCGCTACGTTATCATGAAATTGGGGATCAATAACTATTTTAATATTTTAGTAGTTTTTTATTGAATTGCCATTACCGTGTGTAATAAATGACGTCAGAAATGACGTGAGTCGGTTTTAGCTTTAAGATTAAGGGCGGGTGTATCTATTATACAGGGTGTCCACGAACAACCTTTTCAAAAGAAAAGGGTATATAGAGGAAGTCAAAATAAGTCGATTTAACGAAACTTACCTTAGACCAAAAGTTGATAATAACGGAGATACAGGGTGTCAAAGTTCAAAAAATAAATCACATTTTCTCACAATATCTCTCGATCGCCTCAACTGAATTTGACGAAATTTCATGTGCGGGGGTTTTTCGGGACGAGGAATTTGAATTTATCAACGATTTGGCTGCATCTCCTAGAGGGAGCCACAGGCGGCTAATAAGGGACACTTAAATTGCTACAACTTTTTTTGTTTGCATTTGCATCCATCATCAGCTTTAGATGCGTTTTTCTCGGAAACCGTTGCTTCTAGCGACTTCAATAAAGTATGCCTCTTTTATGCAGAAAACATAGAGGAACAGATTTTTTGGGTCGAAAGTGACATACAGTGTAGCACAAAAAAGTTGTAGCAATTTAAGTGTCCCTTATTAGCCGCCTGTGGCGCCCTCTAGTAGATGCAGCCAAATCGTTAATAAATTCGAATTCCTCGTACCGAAAAATCCCCGTACACGAAATTTCGTAAAATTCGGTTGAGGCAATCGAGAGATATTAAAGAAAATGTGATTTATTTTTTNNNNTTTGACACCCTGTATCTCCGTTATTATCAACTTTTGGTCTAAGGTAAGTTTCGTTAAATCGACTTATTTTGACTTCGTCTATATACCCTTTTCTTTTGAAAAGGTTGTTCGTGGACACCCTGTATATTCTTAGCGATAAAATTTTCTTACTGAAGCAAGATTAATACAGTGAATATTTGAAAAATTGAAACATTTTTAATTTTCCAGCAGTTAAAATTATGTGAAAATTATCGAATATGTTTCAAAAAATTCCTCAAGTTTTTCCAATGAAATGAGCAAAGTTTGAAAAATTTTTACCGTTTTGTTTTTTTTTATTCCATAATGACGAGTTTTCCGGGGTTTTCCGAGAAACGAGACGGTAAACATTTTCCAACATTTTTTGATAAATAGATCAAACCCCCCCCCCCC
>JABRWK010000113.1:230322-253498 GCA_013372445.1 Hypothenemus hampei | reverse complement strand
TAAACTGCTCCACAAAAGTTAAGGAAGTTCAGAAATTTTGAGATTTTTTTAAAGGTAGGCACTTATTGGTCACCATAATGTCATATATGAGAAATTAAATGTTCATTCATCAAAAAAAACTACTCGGATAAAAGTATCCGAGTAGTTTTTTTTGCCCTCACATGATAATTTTTTCAGTTTTTGGCAAATTCTTATCTTTTGCGTTATTAAGAATTTTCGGTCAGTTCTTGTGTCTAGTTTATTTAGTCGATTCTGATTACAAACCTGAAAATTTTATTTTGCAATAATGCCTAGACATAAATTGAGTGCGGATGAAGCCAATAGGGCTATTGGTATGATCGAGGCGGGACGTCTTCAGAGAGAAGTTGCCAACTTCTTTCAGGTTAGCGAAAGCGTAATTTCACGGCTTGTCCATCGATATCGGGAAACTGAAAACGTCACCGAAAGACCCAGAAGTGGACGCCCAAGGGTTACCACCCCTGCACAAGACCGGTTTCTGACAGTGTCTATCCGCAGAGATCCTTTGAGTACTTGTCGGATTATGCAACAGCAGCTTTTAAATGCTTCTGGTGTTTCGGTTTCAATTGAAACAGTTCGTAGAAGATTTCGAGATGTTAACCTACGTTCACGACGACTTTTGAGAGGGGTTCCACTAACTCAAAATCATATGCGACTTCGATTGGAATGGGCGAATGAACGCGTGGATTGGAATGATCAGTGGAGGTCCGTATTGTTTACAGATGAGTCGCGATATGGACGGTTTTCCGATAGCCGGCGTGTTCGAATATGGACTCTTCCTCAGGTGCCCAGGCATCGTAGACTGGTACAGCCAGTTCATCCGTTTAGAGGTGGTACTATTGCTGTTTGGGGAGGCATTTGTTTCAACGGACGTACACAATTGTTGGTGCTTGATGACCACATGAATGCACAGATCTACGTCGAACAAGTCATCAACAATGTTATCCCTTTGTTTCATGCTGCTATTGGGCCCAATTTTTTATTTTGCGACGATAATGCGCGACCTCATCGTGCACGAATTGTTGACGAAGCTGTGGCATTTCATGGTATTCCGCGCTTGGCATTGCCGCCTCTATCGCCAGACCTCAATCCAATTGAGCACACTTGGGACCAGCTACAACGAGCTTTGAATGCTCATCAACCACCCCCACAGACGCTCCAAGAACTCAGACGGCTTTTACCGCAACTTTGGCAAGAAATTGATCAAGGCTACATTAATAACCTGATTGCCAGTATGCCAAGACGTTGCCAGGCTGTCATTGACGTTCGAGGAAGACATACTCGATATTGAACTTTTTTTTTTAATGTTTGACACATTTTTTGTTGCATTTTGAATTAATGTATATTTGTATTAAAAACACAACAAATTAACTTTTGCCTAAAACTGAAAAATATTTAGAGGGAGGAACAAAAAAAATCACTCGGATAAGAGAATAAGCATTCAATTTCTCATATATGACACTATAAGTGAATGATAAGTGCCTATCTTTAAAAAAATCTCAATATTTCTGAACTTCCTTAACTTTTGTGGAGCAGTTTAGATAGGTAGAAGTAATAACGCTTCTGTAAATTGGCCACCACGTTCTCTTCAATTAATGAAAGTCTAGAATCAAGCTGATTTGTATGGGAAAATAGTAAAGTTCATGTTCTTTTTTTTAAGAATGGCAAAACCAATTAGCATAATTTTTTTCCTCTAATTCTGTATTACTTATACTGTATTATTACCAATTTTCGTATGACTAAAATGACTAAATGATCTATAATTCTTTTAGAAGAGTGTTGAAATTTCGGATATACTAGGTTGGCCATAATGAGTTATAAACATTACTTGGGCAGCAGAAAACAATTGCGTGGCAAAAGCCTTTATAATTTTGAAGAAAAAGATACATAAAGATAAATAATAAATATACATATGTATATACATTTCCAAACTTCATTTCTTTTAACACGTTTTTTGGCGCAATTGTTTTAAAATCACTATTCGTATATCAAAATGTTCGGCACAAAATAATGGATATCTCAAGTCAATAAACAAAATCCAGTGAGCATTACCAAAAAATTACTTAAATTAAAAATTAATTTTCTTGCAAGCCACTGGTCAGATTTTGTTGATTTTTTTTAAATGCAGGATTACCTTTTGATATCAGCATCGTATTAACAATACGTCTATGCGTACCTATTTTGACAATATGTGGAGTGTATTAAAAGTTATGGATTTTTTCTTTAGTTTGGGACACTCTGTGGCATATATATCTGTAACTGAAATGGCTTTTAGGTAAAACTAAATTAAAGTTGCATAATTTCTGAACAACTTCTTTATGCTTCATAGTTTTTCCTTCTTTAAAGAAATTACAACTGTTTAAAGGATTATGTCTTTTAGTCTAACAATAAGTTAAACAAGTTAACAATTTAAAACAATTATATAAAAAACTAAACTTATGTAAATTAAAACTAATAATGAATATGACTACATTTACTTCTACACTACTTCTTCACAACGACATGACATTTAAAAATTAAATTTCGAATTTGGTCTAGATCAATTGCATTTTAAGTTTTGATTATAAAAGTTTCAACCTCTTGAAGGCAAACAGGTGGAGGCTGATGTTGCGTCATTTGCCTACTCAGTACATGTCAAAGGTTCAATGGAATTCAACTCAAGGCTGCGAGGTGGCCAATTCATGGTTGCAATACTTCGGCTCAAGTTTTTTCAGCCAGTTAAATTAGTAGTTTATTATATTGTTCAATATGGTTTGAAAATAGGCGATAAGTGATGCAATAGTTATTTTTAGATAATATCAATAAAGAAAGAAAGAATGAAGAAAAAATGGTAATCCAACCAATGGTTACTATAAAGGCATATTTGAATACGAATTTGCTCAAAGAACTATGTAGGACAGAACCGACGATTCATTTAAAATATGGACAAAATGGACACGCACGTTCAAACTTATCGCATTCTGAATTAAGTTGTACTATAGATTCTTAAGCATGCAATACTTTCGTACGATTATTACGCGTCGTAGAATTAATTGAACGACAACGCCATACACGTTGCAATTATCGTTCAAAGGATTGCATCAACCTAGATCGTACAACATGTATGTAATCCTGCAGATTGTATCGTCTATGGGTCGTTTAAAACACGAATTGAGACCATTGCTCAAAATTAGTAAAAAGATATTATTTGATGTGAATTTCAAAAATTGTTTAAAAATTATTAAAAACAATGGTTTATAGTTGGAAAAAGTAATATTTCAAGTTTCAATATTTAACCATTTAATAAAAAAATTCTGGAATACATAATTTTTTAAATAAATGAGCTACATGAGGAAAAGGAGATTAATCAACATTGTATAATCTAGGACAATGTCTAATGTAATGTACTGATACGAAATATTTAAAATAAAGATGAAAGATGACTGATTATTTATAATAATTAATTCTGTATGTCCATAATAAAGTAACTTTTGGTATCTTTTTTGTTTCTCGAGACGTATTTAAATGATTTATTATAACACTGTCATCAGTACGCTTTATGATACTAATTTCCTAAATCCTATTTAAGAATATTAAATTGGAAAAAATATTTTAGAATTTGTTATCAGCCATAAACATTAAAACATTACATAAAAACTAAGTTTTATTAGATTAAAGGCTCGTTTTCACGATGATAGTAGATTGCTCTCATGACAGGAACTATCGTGATAACCACCATCGTGTAGACAATGTGATAGTGACTGTTACACTTTCATGATAGCGCTTTCGAACTATTTCGTTTAACGAGATAGTCGATAGTGATAGTTAAGAATAAACGAGAATATGTTCAATAGATTACTCGATAAAGTAAGTGCATATTAAGTAAGTTCTTAATAGTAGAATATAAATATATCCATACTTTCATGTTAATACTATCACAATCTACTATCATGAGAGCAACTATCACTATCACTGTCGCCATGAAAACGAGCCTTAACATATCGTTATCCCCCAAGAATAGTGACATAACTCAAAAACCGGCGTTTTTCAGTTATGTATACCAACAGGTAGCTCAAACAGTAACTCATTATCTTGGAAGATTTTCATATGTTTAACTCGTCAATTGCGCCTAAAAATGGTAGATGTGTCGTTCTTCCAGATTACTGGCGAAAGTACCATTATTTATGAATAATGACGCTTCTGTGACATTTTGAGGGGTTAGAATGGTTTTTTGGTTTCCAAGCCTTGTTCTTGTTGCTAAGCCAGTTTGTTTGTTTGTATCGAAGATGCATAAATAGGGAAAATTTATTTTAATTTATTATATTTTTAATATGCGTTCAAACTTTAAACTTCATTTGCCAAAATTGCACTTTTTTGAGTTGTGTCACTATTCTTGGGGGGTAACGATATATTATTTACAAGTGATTCTGTTCCTTAGTTTTATATACCAAAATTAATTAATTTGAATTAAAATACCATTACCTTTACTCGAAGGAAATAGAATCGATGATAAAGAGCAATAATAATATAGAAATAAAATAAAATTGAATGCAGGTGCTATTGAATTTCTCGAGAAAAATGGAATAGCAATTTGCATCTCAATAATATTGTAATGATTTTGCCAATATTTTTTTACGAGGTATGAATTTGCCATAATTTTTCCGACATAGTGAACCCCTGTTCAAAAAACGACATTATTTTCAAATGACCTCATGATAAATAATAAGACTTATACCGTGGTAAAAGTCGTTGTGTCTAGGTAGTTTATAACTTGGAAATTTTTCCCTTCATAGTTTTATGTGCAATATTTATTTATACCTTTATGTGCGACTGTGTTTGAAAGTTCTGTCGTAGTGACTAATGTAAGGCAATAAACTACAACGCTGGTGGTTGAGTTCAATCCAACCTGTGATTTCTTTTGGAATATGTTTGTAGTTATTTTATTGAATAGTACTTTACTGTCCTCACCATCTTATTTTGCTTTTTTTCTTGATTTTCGATTATGTAGTAGAAAAGCGATATAACCAAAGCACTAATTGCCTACTTTAAGTCATTTAAAAGATTTTTAGTTTTTTAATTTTTATATTTCTACGTAGTCGTCTAAAAGATGTTTACTACAATTGAATCGGTCATTTCGAAAAGGGGTCAACTCCATTTTTTTTGGAAATTGACTTTTTGGCGGATTCAGATTTTTTAGGCTACTTATTGAAAGAATTTTTTTGTTTTTACGGAATTTCAGGTAAGATAAATGTATTCTCAAGAAAAAAAAATTTTTTGGGAGAAGGTTTTTTGGAAAAAATTAAATTGATACAATGTTTTTTGTATCTTTTGAAAAATTCGTAAAACTGGTGTTGACCCCTTTTCGAAATGACCAATTCAATTATATTGTACACTAAATTCGATTTGGTGTGTTGAACGTTATTCGTAAGTTTCACTAGTTTTGTTATTGTTCGTTGTAAAAGCGCCATATCTGAAGAAGTTACTTCACATCATATTCCAGATAAATCTGTCAACATTGATCATAAATGTCTTGTTGATGAGAAATATAAAGGAATAGTGACAAATGGCCTAGTTCAATTGACATTGAGAGAAATGGGTTGGGCTACAAACAAGCCCCCTTTCATCGTTGACGCTAATTCCATAGTAATGGGTACTGTATTCGCTGACTGTATGAATAATAGATCTTGTACAAGGAGGGTCAAGATATCAAAGACACAGATTTAAGTTTATATAACAAGATTATTCAAATACCACATATAAAGAAATAATGACTACAAGATTTTTTGTAAAGGGTGTTTCAGAAATATTTTCATTTTTAAAACGATTAAAACAAATATTTTAGATCGAATTTTAAATTATTTTTTGAATCAAAAGAAAGCTTGAACATTAAATTTTTAGGTACGAATAAGAGTGTTGAACAAATGGTCACTATTCATGTTTCCACGTTCAATTATTCTTAAACGAAAGTTTTCAATAACTTGTGCAAGCGTTGTATGAGGTATAGCATTAATTTGATTTGACACCAGCAGACTTCTTCTTATAGGGTTAACTAAAGACTAAGGTATACTCCCCAATACCTCAAAATTTGGAAGAAGTGAAACAAAGAATTCAAGATGAAATTAATGCTATACCTCATGCAACACGTGCACAAGTGATTGAAAACTTCCATTTAAGAATAATTGAATGTGAAGACATGAATGGTGGCTATTTGTGCAACACACTTTTTCACACCTAAAAATTTAATGTTCAAGCTTTCTTTTGATTAAAAAAAAGTTTAAAATTCGATCTGAAGTATTTGTTTCAATTGTTTTAAAAATGAAAATATTTCTTAACACCCTTTATATTTGTCAACGTATAAAATATTTATATTTTTGATTTTACAGTTTATCGTTGAAGAAGCATTTAACAAATGTGGTACCTTTAAAACAGCATGTGGAAGATAATTCTAAAGGATATTACCCTTTGGATTATACGCAAAAGGTACTTGCTTACGCCCATCCAAAATATTCTTTACATACACTGCAAAATTCAAAATAATTAATTACTATTATTTTAAAAATTAACTTAGAAAATCCAATTTAATGAAAATAATATCTCGAAAATGGAGGTACTCGACTAGACGAAGCCAATTTGAAAACAGATTTAATATTTGGAGGATAAGTAAAAATTTAGAGCACGACACATCGTGAATGCTGCATCAGTGGGTTATGGCTGCTACTTTTTCTCATTAGGGAAAAATTTAATTTTGAAGCCAGTTACGAGTAGGTGAAGATGTATTAAAAAACCCATAGAATAAGACACAGGAAAATAACACGTGAAGAAACCATGCCACAATTACAAGAGACCGTCCACGCAGGTGACAGTTCATATACCATGTAAAATTATTCCTACCACGTTTCTGTCTGAATTTTGTCATCAATGCTAATAAAACAGGATGCCAATAAAAGCTACTTATACCTCGATAAACAAGGAGTCAAACAGATCATGATACAGATGAAGTGTATGACAAACATAACACATTTCTATACGGCGCAGTATAATTAGATAATGTTTGAAAAATTATCGTCCAAGGTTTTCTGGTGTATACAGGGTGTTTCAGCTCGATGGAACATTAGAAGTATCTGGAGAATCATGAGCTTTAAAAATCTGAAAAAATTCACATAAATCTTTATCGGCCTGATCTATCTTTGGAAAATATTTTCAACTTTATGGCATTTCCGGTTATACAGGAAGTAGCTGTCAACTTCCTTATTTTAAATGGAACCCCCCATTTTTAATGGCATTTTTGGATTCCTCGTCAAATTCTAGGGCCACTTTATGTAAGATGACCTATCACTAAAACTTACCGTTTCCGAGTTATTCCAGAAAATTCGAAAAATTTGACAGATCCAGACTTGCACGGAAATCGATGCTGTGCCCTAACTGCTGCGAATTTCGGGATTGTTCTTCTCGGGCTCAAAGAGGACTTAATGAGCTACGTGTTAACGTATTTCAATTATAAGAAAATGAAAATTAATTTAGGTCCTAAGTAATAAAAGAAGTGAAGTAATATAGCGAAGAAAGGGGTAACGTTATTGCAACTTGATTAAAATTTGTAAAACTTACAAGAAACTTGTACAAAGATTCCGCATGATAACCCTGAAATTGCATGAGAAATTCTGTGCTATTGGTGGAGTTTTGAACAGTATAAGTGGATGCATGATGCGGTTTTGAACAAAGAAGGCATTCGCATATTGTATATTATCACATAATGGATACTGTGCGAATGCCAGCAAACACACTAGCGAGGCGAGCGTCAGCGAGCATGATGAAAGGTTAGACGGCCGAAGGCCGGGTTCGCTAAGAGGCGTTCAGCCTCGTGCGAGAGTCATTCTGGTTACATTTGCTCATGCGAAGTTAATCTTTGCTGTTGTGTCGGTTGTCAACATCATTTTTATTTACTATCATTCATGAAAATCATATGTTTTCAAAATTGCTTTGTCTTTAGCTTACGTTTTATTATTTAATTAAATGTTTTCTAGTTCTACACCGACACTAATCGTATCATTAATAAGAATTGTTGTAATTAGGGGGGAATATTGAATTCTTAATGCAAAATTCAGTTAAAGGTACCACAAAGTAAAAATATTTGAGGGGATAAAGAATATCAATATGTAAAATTATCTGAAAATTGTCGAATAAGCTTTTATCCAAAAATTTAAATTGGTAAACTAATTTTACTTTTTACAATAGGTGTAATATGTTTTACATTTATATTTTACATTATTTATTAACGTTTATCCTACGAAGAGACATAGTAAATCGTATGAATAAAACAATATTAATATTTATACTTCATGATTTCTAGAAGTTTTTCAATCCCTGTGATGATACCTGATTACCGAAGTATCCTAAGCATCAATTTTGGGTAATTAGTTTTTTTTGGTTATTTATACAGTGTGCTGCTGGATGGATATGAAAAAAGGAAAACATTTCTTATCTTTGGTTTTCCAAAAAAAAACACTCTTCATAAAAAGTTCTGCTTTTCCTCAAACTACCGCAGTAAAAAATATTAGATTATCATATTTATATAAAGGGGATTGAAAATTTAAAAAATGTGAAAAATACAAACAAATTTTTTTTTTAAATTAAGAAAAAAAAAATGTTTTTTTAATTTTTTGCCATAAATTAGTTAAATAAATCGCAAATTAATCAATTAATTTTGTGCAAACTTTGAAAAGAATTTGCGGTTTATTTCACTCATTTATAACGAAAATGATTTTTTTTTATTAAAAAAAAAATATTTATTTTATTTTAAATTCAAGCTGATCTTGTGATTCCAAACAACTTATTTTTTTATGTATTTCAAAATCTTAAGGTACCGTCAATTAGGGTAATAAGGAACACTGCGGGCAATAAGGAATAAATCTTTCAGTTTGTGTTCGGACGAAGTAGTTTAAAGTTTCGGAGTGTCGGAGTATGTGATACTCAAATTTAATATAGAACCCTTCAATGTTTACATACTTCCAAGTTGAAAATTCAACACGAACTCCTCCGAACACATACTGAAAGATTTGTTTCTTAGTGTTCCCAGTGTTCCTTATTACCCCAATTGACGGTACTTTAACCTGGTACTTTTTCACATTTTTTTAATTTTCGACCACCCTGTATAAAAATTTGGCAATCTAATCTTTGCTTCTGTAATTTGACTAAATGCAGTACTTCTAATGAACAGTAACTTTTTACGAAAAACCAAAGACAAGAAAGTTTCTCACCTTTTCAAATCCTGGGACACACTATGACTACGTTTATTTCGGCGATTTCGATCCGGTTTGAAACTGAAGCGGCTTGAAACCGAATCCTTAAACTCTAATGTTTATTTCGGACGATTGAAATTAAGGATTAAGATTTATTTCAAACCGGTTCAAATCNTGAAATTTGGGGTACAACCATTTGAAATTAACTCAAATACAGCCCTGAAGTCAAATTAAAACTGAAAAAATCCTTAATGTTTTTTCTTGAATTTTAACCATAAAATAGCGACAACGTAGGCCTTGATTTTTAAGCAAGCGCGACAAGAATATGTTCCTAAATAGTGTTTTTGATGCCCTACAACTTAAAAAAAAATGATCAAAATCGGACCGTAAATACAGATTTTACAGGGGTGATCCGGTTTAAAGTGGGACACACTGTACATATATACTATAAAATTCTAAATTAAGTGGTCAGCTGTGCTAACTACCGTGACGAAAAGGTAATTTTTTTTCTGGTCGGCGACATCAACCATCGTGTTTCCAAGAATTAATAAATCCCATCCCTTGTTTTATACCTTTCCTCGTGTTCACCTCACTCATTTTAATGAAAAAGTGAATATGTAGGTAAAATAAAGTTGGTCCAACGAGGCACAGAGAGATTTATGTTAGGATTGATTTTGTTGAACTGACTGAAATCATTTGAAGTGGAATTGAACAGGACACATAACTAAGATGTAAATATGAATACTACATGGCTTGATTAATTCTTAAATCCAAGTAAAACTATAAACCAAAATCAAACCCTCGAGACTATTTATGAAACAATCGTATTATATTCTCTTCTAAAGCTTTTTCTATCAAACAATTATAATCAGTCAAATCAAAAATCCTATTCAATTTCTTAATTAGAGTGGTAACTGTAGCAGCTTTTTATAATCAGCGGAGTTTTAGGTTGAGAAAAGATTCAAGTGACTGAAATTTAGGCTAAAAAAGAATGTTTATCACATTAGGAATTTTTAATTTTTAATTATTGCCATTCTACAGACTTCAAGTCTTCGTTTGCAAAGCACGCATTGACCAACCAGAAGCAATGCTATGGGGATAACTTTAAAATCCTACTTATGAGCTATCGTAAACAGATTATCAACTTATGTTAGTAAAAGAATATTTTATTCTTCTTTGTAAGTCCACCGACATCATCCAATTTATTAACCATGATTTGGACTTCCCTGAGATAGTTTTATTGAATCAACGTATAGTTGACATTATCTATTTTTAAGTGGCCCCACTGTCGTGGTCGCCATCAATTTTCATTCACTTTTTCTTGTTCTTTCTGTAGTGGTCATCTGTTTACTGTTCTAATTTCCCACGATTTTGTTTTTTGTCTTTATGCCATGGTTATACAGAGCGACATTTTGGAAAGGAACAACATTTGATATTTTTTTAACTGATTGTATTACGAAAATGTTGCGAAACAGATCAATTTATGTATTAAAGGGGAAAACTTTTCAGGAATATTTAGCAAGAAGAAATTTAGAAACTAATAAAATTAAAATTAAATAATGTTAGAAGTGGCAGAGTCACTTCTCATCAGTAACGTTTATATTTATTAATATTACATATTACTGGTAAGAAGCGGTTCTACAAACTTCTACATTTTCTAATTTTGATGTAAATTTTATTATTTTTTAGATTTCTTCTTGCTGCATATTTTGGATGAGTTTTAGATCTTGTCCTTGGTAACTATACGGATTTAGGACACTTAATATCGCGTGAAGTGGAAAAGGTTAATATAAACTTATTTTCAATTAACGAGACAAGCTGATGAATGATATTTTAAGAATAGAAATGTACCTATATAGTAAAGTCATTGCTGTAATATTTAAAAGTAGAAAACTTAGTCTGTAGGCAAATAATGCCAATCAGCATGATACCAAAACTAGGTTTCTGTTAACAGGTCAAAATTAAGGTGGAATGCTGAACGAAGAACGAATACATTGGAGAAAGTTGGAGAGGAAAGATTTTAATTCAATAAGTCGATAAGTCATTTGTTTGATGTGGCTTATGCTGGGCGTCATGCCAATACGTGACATCTGGTATATAAGATTCTGATAGTCGAATCCGAATTAATGTAAATGTTAAAAAAACGATAAATCCTAACTAATAAGAGCAATACTTTTCTTTAATAATAAAATAAAATTATCTTTCAAATTCCACGACATTGACAATCCACATTGACAACACGTATCTCTAGTACAGAGCGATCGTTTTTCAAGACTCATCATAGAGATTTCGAAAAATGTAAGAGATACGAAATAGATTTGTGCAATTTTGAGTTATACAATAAACATTTTCAAATTGGTAATATTGCTGTTACTTTTAGAAATATTTCTAAAAATTTTTATTTTAATTTTTTTGCTAATAAATCAGAAGTATCGGATTATTCAATTACAGGGCATCGACATTCGTAAGGTACTTTTCAAAGGTTAGTTCAATGGTTAGGTTAAGTGGTTTCTAGATTTTTCGGATATGATTTTTTTTTTGAAAGAGCGTGTCATTTCTCAATGAAAAAGATCTGTCATATTTCTTTCATAAGATGTACCGTTTTCGAGTAAAAAATGAAGTCATGTTATTGTATGTAAAATTTTGGTTGGGTATATTTCAACACTCTGTATTTATATAACGAAATCTGTTAAAACCATACGTTATTTGAACTATTCACTTTAAAATAACGTTACGACTTTCCCTTTGAAATGAAATTAAGAAAAAAATACGCCAAGAACCTACCATAAACTGTCAACAAAAAGAAAATAACAATTTATGGCCAAAATAAATTGAATATGAACCTATAGCAACAAATAATTTAACTGAAACGAATAACAAAGAAAATTAATAACATAAGTTATAATTTACGGTAACCGCGCAAAGTGAATACCATTAGCTTTAATGCATTTTTGACGGCAACATAGGGTTGAATTGACTGTTGCATAGGTTGTAATGGCTATTGTTTCTCACAATCTGACACGCTTTATCGATTTTTAAAATTGATTCATCCATGTTGTTAATTTAGGTTAAATAATTTTTTCCTTTCAAAAATCAGCCCACGAAAAAATCTAAAACACTTAAGTCGGGTGATTTTGGAGATCAGCAAACAGTATATCATGGTGCATAAACGATTATTTCAATACCGTTGATCACATTAACCATTTAATACGGCAAATGCTGGTTCGTGTTTGCATTCAAAATAGTAGATACTTTTTTAAGATTATTAACACACTTTTTTAAAAGTGCAATACTTATTATTTTGACAACGGCTGGTGTAAAAATATTGGACATGTTCTCTTTTTTTATTCATCAAAAGTTTATCATAGAATTTTTTTCAACAACGACGTTATCCAAATTAGTAAAGGCGACAATTCATCGCCCGGGAAAATATTCATTACACCCGTTTTGAAGAGTTGCACCGTAACTATGGAGCACCGTCCATTTGAAGCCAATCTTCCTGTCTTACTTAAAGAGCAACGTCTTCCGAATAGTTTCGTTTTTCAGAAAATTGAAATAAAAGTAGGAATTTCGGCTAGGTGGCAAGAAGTTGGGGCAAATTAAAGTATCATTTGGTACTCGCAGCTAGACTCTAAAGCTGAACCCGTTCTGAAATGTATGCGGTAATAAGGCATATGGATTTTCAGCAAACTAAATAATATTTGATTTGATGACAATCAATATATAATATTATGTTAATTGTGGAAATTTATTAGACCTCAGCGAATGAATGTGGCCTCGCCGGTCCCTAGGATCCATTTTAGAAATGTTTTACCTATTTCAGTAGATTTTATTACCCAATTACAAAATCTCGTACGTTTTGGTCAATCTTCTATTTGCAAATGTTGGACTAATTGCAGATGGTACTTTCTTCCATCTTTATGAAGAACACAATGAACGTTACTTTTAAATAGAGCCACATTTAAATACGTAACTGATTTAGAGCGAAGCAACAACTTAAAATGTCATCTTATTATCAAATATTTGTAAAATATGTATATTATACCTTTCATGTCTTAAATTTTTCCGTTGATTCTTAATTTTTTTTGAAATCAAATTCTATAAACCACTGATAGGTGTTCACAAAAATTACGAGTCCGGATGTTTTCTATTAGAAAATTTTCGTGTATATTTTCGAGCTGCACTGTCGACATTTCCATTACAAAAACAGTAAATAAAGTAGACATCAGCATATATGTATATTAGAATAGAATAGAATAGAAGTTTATTGTATAGAAAAATTTACAAAGATCTACACAATAGGTAAGAGTTAGACACATGTCTATCTTCCACTCCACCATGGTTAAGTACAAAAACACAAGACCATTTAAATTACATCATAAAATAATTTAGAAAAAATTCAGAAATTCATCACATGAATAGAACACCTTATTAAACAAAATCACTCTCAGCTTGTTAATGAAGGCCTTCTTTCTCTCAGTCTGTCGTATATTTAGGGGCAACACGTTGTAGAACCTAATGCCCTTGTAGATAAAACACCGAGAGTAGAACCTTAAGTTAGGGAGAGGCTAGCAAAGGTAATACACATCCCGAGTACCATACGAGTGCGTGCTCCTGCCAATCCGAAAGGAATGCCTACGGTCAAAGATATAGAGTATTGTGTCAAAGACATATAAATTAATCACTGTCATTATGCGTAGATTGGAAAATTGTTGTCTGCATGAGTCCCTATTCCCTATGCCGGAGATAACCCTTCTGGCTCTTTTTTGTTGAAGGAGGGATCTATTCAGCACAGCGGGCATAGCCCAAAAAAGCAGCCCATATCTAATATTCGACTCAAAGTAGGCGTAATAGAGTTTTAACAGGTTCGCCCTAATCACAACATTTTTCATTCTTCTGAGGGCAAACAGAGCCCTGGAGAGCTTTTGAGTTAAGATATCGGCATGGTGCTCCCACGTCATGAAGCGGTCCACGCAAAGTCCCAACAGCGTCATTGTCTGACAGTCTGTATGATTGAGATGGCTGTAGAACTGAGCATCGTTACTTATTGAGGGAAGATACAACTGAATACAGGTTTTGCCTGTGTTTAATTTTAATTTGTTGTCAACAAACCTACTGTTCACGGCAGTGAGCACCCTGTTGTTCATTTCAGTGGCCACGTGAATATCAGGTACCGATATGCAGATATTAGTATCATCCGCATATAAAGTAGTCTTGACCCGTGTAATCGACGCAAGGTCATTGACAAAAATCACGAAAAGGAGGGGACCCAGGATGGAGCCCTGTGGAACGCCGCTAACTAGTGACATTGATTGAGATGAGTAACTGGTTCCTGTACCATCCTCTCCAACATGCATCACTCTTACCTCCTGGCGTCTATGTCCAAGATAGTTTTGGATTAGGTTGAGCATTTGCTCCCTGACACCGTACCTGTAAAGCTTATCGAGTAACAGGTCATGATTCACAAGGTCGAATGCCTTAGACAGGTCCAGGCTCATGTTAACAACCTCGTTTCCCTCATTCAATTCTTCATATATATACAGTGGAATCCACTTATAATAGACTCGCTTAAGATGGACACTCTGATATAATGGAATAATTTTAAAGTCCCGGTTGGATTCATATATAAATACACGTAAAATTTATCGGTTAAAATGGACTCGGTTATAATAGACACTCGCTTAAAATGGACCACAATTTGTTATTTTGTCCATTATAAGCGGAGTGACCCTGAGCACAACAGTGGTAAATTTTCCGCAACTACTAAAAAACTAAACATAAAATACAAGTGTTTAAGCGGTATCTTTGTCGCATTATTATAAAGACAAAATGCCGCGAATAGACGGTTAGATACACACGTACCGACGTGATTCACAACACAAAAAAAAATCAAATCTAAAATTTTAAAATAAATATCTAGACAACACATCATTTCAATGCAGACCCGAACGCAATCAAATAGAAGTTGCGAAGATAGAAAGTAGGGTTTGTCAGTCAAATGTCTCAAAAAATTAAAAAACATGCATTTACAATACACGAAAAATTTTTGATAATTTGTGAAATAGAACAAGGAGTGTCTCAAGTAAATGTTTGTACAAAAATGAATTTAAAAAAACAAACCGTTTCGAATATATGGAAGCAGCGTGAAAAAATAAAAAATGATCGGAAATAAAATGAGAAAAAGAAGAAAATGCGATCATCTTTACACCCACAAATAGACGATTTGTTATTCCAATGGTTTCTTCAGAAAAGAGCTAACAATTTTCCTGTAAGTGGTCCTATGCTACAACTTCAAGCTAACGAATTCGCAAAAACGATGAAGATTGATTTTAACTGCAGTTCGGGGTGGCTTGATAGATTTAAGAAAAGACACAATATTGTCTTCGGAAAAGTTAGTGGTGAATCAGCTTCCGTAGACAGAAATGTAACCGATAATTGGATTTCTCAAGTGTGGCCGGTTATAAGTAAGAATTATTCCGTTGATAACATTTTTAATGCAGACGAAACGGGTATTGTCTACCGAATAATGCCTGACAAAACCCATAGATTAAAAAATGAAACATGTGAAGGCGGTAAAATGTCAAAAGATAGAATAACAGCGATGGTTTGTGCTATCGCTTCCGGTACAGAAAAACGAAAGTTATTAATTATCGGTGAGTTTTTTGTTTTTTGCATTGTACCTACATACATAAGTGTTATTGTTTGTTCTTTTAGGAAAATCTCAAACGCCAAGATGTTTCAAAAACATAAAAACATTACCTGTAGGTAATGTTTTTATGTTTTTGTATTTATTATTAGCACAGTAATCTACAGATTACTGTGCTAATAATAAAGCATGGATGACTTCTAAAATTTTCGTTGACTACTTAAAAAAATGGGACCAAGAGCTTATTGAGAAAAAACGCAAAATACTATTGTTAGTTGATAACTGCCCTGCCCACCCGAACGTTCATCTTCATAATATTGACCTACATTTTTTTCCTCCTAATGTTACATCTGTTTTGCAACCGATGGACCAAGGTGTCATTTCGTCTCTAAAACAAACTTATAGAAAACAAATGTTAATACAGATTATAGAACTTCAAGAACCTTCTAGCATCACTAAAGCTATAAATCTTTTGGATGCTGTGAATTTGTTGAGCTTTGCATGGGAAAATGTTTCCTTGAAGACAATTCGGAATTGTTTCAGTCATGCTGGCCTAGTAAAAAATAATGCTGAAGCTATAGATTTTGATCCAGAAGATGATAAACCCTTAATTGAATTTGTGAATATCAACAACATGATGATAGATAAAGAGAGATGATTAGATAAATTTAACGAATATGTTAAGGTTGATGAAAATATAGTAGTTACAGAAGAATTACTTGATAGCGAATTAATCCGACAATTAGAAGAGGAACAACAAAAAGATGAAACGGAAGATGAAGAAGAATTGGAAGAGTATGAACCTAACATGATAACAACTGAAGAAGCAATATGTTCAATTAAAAAATTACAACGTTACTTTCAGCAAAAAGAAGATAGCAGTGATACTTTTTCAATTCTAAATAAGATTAAACATATTATAGATAAAGATTATGTAAACATTCCACGAATTCAAACTAAAGTAACAGATTTTTTTAAAAATGTAAATACGTCATAATGTATATCAATGTTTCTTTTCAATATACATATATGTATAAATGTATAATTTTTTTATAATTATTCGGATAAGATGGACACTCGGCTGTAATAGACTACTTTACTGATCCCTTTGAGGTCCATTATAATCGGGTTACACTGTATATTGAAAGATACTAGTCAGTGCCGTTGCGGTAGATCGACCTGGGAGGAAGCCATGTTGCATGTCCGAAAATAAGTTCTTACTCTTAAAATAGTTAATCAATCTGTCTCTTATGCATGTTTCCAGGATCTTTGAAAAGACCGAAAGTACCAAGACTGGTCTATAGTTACCAACCTGCCCAGGATCTCCCTTTTACTAAGATTAAAGATGTGATGAACGCCATATGAGGACATTAAATCTAAGAATCTAGTCTTGGCATGAGATTGGACCAGTATATTGATATTGAAATCTCCACAGATTAGCAGATTAGTGCAGTTTTGGTAGTTGCTTAGTAGTTCTTCAAATTTTTCAAAGAAAATATCTAGATTACCCGGATTGGGAACTCTGTATACCAAGAATATGGTCATATTCAATTTTGCGATTTTTATCCCACAAAACTCAAAAACACTCTCCATCGGTAAAACCGGGTAGCTCACCTCTTCAAAACTCAAACTCTAATTCACAAGAATCAGGGTGCCACCTCTAGCCCTGTCCTGTCTACAATAGAAGCTAGCCAATTTAAAGTTGTTAAAATTTACTAGATTGATGTACTCAACTCTAAGCCAGTGTTCCATTAAGCAGATAATATCATCGTTACACCTTTCAGTTAAAAGTGTTTCTAATTGGCTCAATTTAAGGTTAGAGCTGATTCCCTGTATATTAAAGTTAATAATACTAAAGTTATTACCGTAATTAACGCTCTTTGGTATTTTATGACCCTTGTCTCCATCTAACTCGCCCGCCAACCTTGTGTCAGTGTATTTATTGAGAGTAGGTGGATTTACGAAAAAAGAAAGGACTCACTAGCACTCCCTCCGGCCAGTTCTCTGCCCTGAGCAGCGCATCCTTATGTTTGGCATCTGTACCTATTTTGAAGCTGCTGTTCGAACATCTTGTTGTCATTTTAGTGCATTCAATCTCCTCATCATTTATGAATGCCATGATGTAGTTTATCATTGTTTCCTCCTGAACACACCCCCTAACGCGTCCAACAGAGATCCATGTACGCCTTCGGACACCCTGTATAGCAGAATTGTGTGAGTTGTCCTTTTGACTGCCCATTATTTTTTCCTTTGGGTTTTCTGTTTGAGTGTGGCTACTTCCCAATCATTGCTGTTAACTTTGGAGTTGTCCTCTATGTTCTTATTGCCTTCTGATCTGTTTTCATCATTCGTGGTTACAATCTTAGGCCTCAATCCCGTTCCCATATCATCAGGTTTTAGTTTATTCTGTGTTATTTTTCGCATCGCTCCCGTACGATGAAATCTTCCACTCTCCACTTGTTGAGTTGGTGTTATTGTCAACATATTGCTTTCATTCTTCAGATTTTTTCCATCGGCTGTCGCCGAAGCATATGTTTTCGTGTTTATATTTTGCGATGCATTCTCTCGTCTCAATAGGGTGACAACTTGACTCTTTAAATCTACATTTTCCCTTCTTAGACTCCTCACTTCTTCTCTCAATTCCGAATGTGATGCTTCTAGCGACCTCAGAATATTTATTACTGTTTCCAGCTGGTTTTCCTCCAAGGCCCTTTCGGCATTTTGCTCATCGCACAGAGGAACCCCACAACACTTCCTTAGCAAAACGGCACAGCTAGGGTGCGAAACTGAGCCACACACTCCACAAGACACACCTTCACGTACCCTTTTCTTACACTTTTCACACGCCCTGTCACCTGTCGAATTAGATCGCTTAAAAAACAGGTCCGATTCGCTCTGCATGTTAACGCTATTGGTGAATAAACTAAGAATTTTTATAAACAAAACTCAAAATACAACAAATTTATTAACAACGTTAATTTATAACAATGTAAGATTTATAAAATTAAAAATGGGAAAACTGCTTGAAAAAAATCTTCAACGAACAACCATTCAATAAATACTTAATGTCAAATATCACTTTTTGAAATAAATTCATTTTAAGCAACGCCGCCTTTGTTTTATTGGAAGTGAATCAGTAGATCTGTAATCGGACTATGTGCGTCATACATCGAGAATTTCACATGAATTTTCTAGAAAACCACAAGTTTAAAAATAAAAACTAAGAGTTAGAAAATTAATTAATTTAGTAATAACGATGTTATACTCCAACTAAAATGAATTATAATTATAATACAATGCTAAAATTTAAAATTTTTAGTGCAAATTCAACATGTAATAATATAACTATTAATTTTTTATTTGAAAACGAGATGTCTTATGATCCTACCGCTTAATGCAGCATTCAGTGCATACAATGTAAATTCTGCATTATTTTAAACCTCGGATCAAAATACTTTTTGTTCAGTCTGTGGGGTATGGAGCTACATTATTGTTATCAATTACTCAATTTTGGTGAGTGGTATCAATTTTGTTATTATGTTACTAATGTTTTGATTTTTAATCAACATATTTATAAAATGAATTAGGAGAAAGAAGAAGAGTGCGTTCAGCATTTATTTGATCAATTGAATGAAATTGAGGAGCTGGAGACGAAGAAGGTGGACTGGTTGCAGAAGAAGATTTAGTGAAAGAAAGATACACAACAGTGAATCTGAACAAAATCGTGGTGACAATTCGGATGAGAATGTATCATAAGCCAAACGACTTCAAGTTCCCATTTTTATTGATAAAGACAGAGTAACACAATGGAAAAAAATAATATCCTAATAAAGCAGCAAGAATCAGGCGCGATAATATTATCCTAAAATTACAAGTAGTTAAAAACTACATAAAAACAACTAAAACTGCCACCGACATAGTGTCATCAGTCCTGCCATCTATAATTGACAAGACTAGCAAAACGGCAAATGTCAGCACTAATGATTTTAACAACTCTCCGGTCAAGCAAGACCAAATTATAGTTAGTCAGTTAAAGTTGATAATAATTTGTTATTAATTAATAAAGTTCTTAAGAAGTATACTTGTGTTACACATAGAATGTTAGTGTTTTTTATTCAAAATTATAGTAGAGAACATAAATTTTTATTTTCTACCATCTCTCAAAATTATGCAAAAGAACGAAGTCAAAAGCTACCGACTTATGCGAGATTAAAGCACTTCGGGGATTACTATATTTAATTGGAATTGTAAAAAATGGCCGTGTGAATACCAAAGAGGTGTGGGATAAGGAAACTCTACGAATTGAGCCATTTTGGTTGGTTATGTTTCGCAATTGTTTCCATTTTCTTCTTAAATGTCTTCGGTTTGATAATCTTACGGCAGGAGTGGAAAGAAAAGCTTGGATAAACTGGCACAGGTGTGAAATTTGTTCGATGTATTTGTTGAAATATGTGTCATATACAAGGTGTCCCACGCTCAGCGCGGTGGAAGATATTGGGAATACGGGAAAGTTTTTTAAATTTCTGTTTTCGCTCTTTGTTAGATAACATTAAGGACTACTTTTAGAAAATATTTTCTCTTTATACAAGGCCCTCTCCGAAGCGTGACACACCAAACTTATTTTTTTTTTAATGGAACCTCCTAATTTTTTTGACATTCTTGGATTCTTCGTCAAATTCTAAGACCTCTTTATATAAAGTGTCTTATGTTTAAAGTTTGTCGTTTCCGAGTTATTCCGGAAAATCGGAAAATTTTGACAGCTGCAAGGTCCTCCAGAAATCGGTGCTGTGCCCTAACCGCTGCGAATTGCGGAATCAGTCTTCTAGGGTTCTAAAAGGATTTAATAAGCTACATTTTGTCATTCTTGAATTTCAAAAAAAGTCTTTCGGAACCCCCGAAATATGCTTCCGAAGTTGCATCATTTCAAACCTCAATAACTTACTTATTTCAAATGGAATGCCCCAATTTCTGCTACGGCATGGTATTCACAATTCAAAAATCTACAACTTTCGTTAACATTACCCTATCCCTAGACCCAGTTTTCAAGTTCCCAAAAATTGGCCCCTTTTTGAGGTTACGTTAGGTTAAATTAAATCTAAATGTTTCAATGGTTGAATTGTGAATATACAGGGTGGGCAAACGAAAACGAAACACCAGCCATTTCGGGCTCTTAAAGTTTTGAAAAAAGAAAACGCTCGGACCCGTCAATTTAGGTTTCGAGGGGGAAACATTTTCAGAGTATAGTACCACCCCTACCTATCATCCCTTAGCCAGGGTGGAACTCANGACGAAGAAGGTGGACTGGTTGCAGAAGAAGATTTAGTGAAAGAAAGATACACAACAGTGAATCTGAACAAAATCGTGGTGACAATTCGGATGAGAATGTATCATAAGCCAAACGACTTCAAGTTCCCATTTTTATTGATAAAGACAGAGTAACACAATGGAAAAAAATAATATCCTAATAAAGCAGCAAGAATCAGGCGCGATAATATTATCCTAAAATTACAAGTAGTTAAAAACTACATAAAAACAACTAAAACTGCCACCGACATAGTGTCATCAGTCCTGCCATCTATAATTGACAAGACTAGCAAAACGGCAAATGTCAGCACTAATGATTTTAACAACTCTCCGGTCAAGCAAGACCAAATTATAGTTAGTCAGTTAAAGTTGATAATAATTTGTTATTAATTAATAAAGTTCTTAAGAAGTATACTTGTGTTACACATAGAATGTTAGTGTTTTTTATTCAAAATTATAGTAGAGAACATAAATTTTTATTTTCTACCATCTCTCAAAATTATGCAAAAGAACGAAGTCAAAAGCTACCGACTTATGCGAGATTAAAGCACTTCGGGGATTACTATATTTAATTGGAATTGTAAAAAATGGCCGTGTGAATACCAAAGAGGTGTGGGATAAGGAAACTCTACGAATTGAGCCATTTTGGTTGGTTATGTTTCGCAATTGTTTCCATTTTCTTCTTAAATGTCTTCGGTTTGATAATCTTACGGCAGGAGTGGAAAGAAAAGCTTGGATAAACTGGCACAGGTGTGAAATTTGTTCGATGTATTTGTTGAAATATGTGTCATATACAAGGTGTCCCACGCTCAGCGCGGTGGAAGATATTGGGAATACGGGAAAGTTTTTTAAATTTCTGTTTTCGCTCTTTGTTAGATAACATTAAGGACTACTTTTAGAAAATATTTTCTCTTTATACAAGGCCCTCTCCGAAGCGTGACACACCAAACTTATTTTTTTTTAATGGAACCTCCTAATTTTTTTGACATTCTTGGATTCTTCGTCAAATTCTAAGACCTCTTTATATAAAGTGTCTTATGTTTAAAGTTTGTCGTTTCCGAGTTATTCCGGAAAATCGGAAAATTTTGACAGCTGCAAGGTCCTCCAGAAATCGGTGCTGTGCCCTAACCGCTGCGAATTGCGGAATCAGTCTTCTAGGGTTCTAAAAGGATTTAATAAGCTACATTTTGTCATTCTTGAATTTCAAAAAAAGTCTTTCGGAACCCCCGAAATATGCTTCCGAAGTTGCATCATTTCAAACCTCAATAACTTACTTATTTCAAATGGAATGCCCCAATTTCTGCTACGGCATGGTATTCACAATTCAAAAATCTACAACTTTCGTTAACATTACCCTATCCCTAGACCCAGTTTTCAAGTTCCCAAAAATTGGCCCCTTTTTGAGGTTACGTTAGGTTAAATTAAATCTAAATGTTTCAATGGTTGAATTGTGAATATACAGGGTGGGCAAACGAAAACGAAACACCAGCCATTTCGGGCTCTTAAAGTTTTGAAAAAAGAAAACGCTCGGACCCGTCAATTTAGGTTTCGAGGGGGAAACATTTTCAGAGTATAGTACCACCCCTACCTATCATCCCTTAGCCAGGGTGGAACTCATCCCCAAAATCTTAAATGGAATGGGGGGTCGAGTGATACCTCATTTTAAAGGTATTTCAAAACTGCATATAGATGCCTAATTAGATTTTAAATTTATCGATTCGTTTTTGAGAAAAAGAGCCTCAAAAAGTCAAGAATTAACAAATTAAATATTTTTTTTTGCAAAAACTATTAGGTTTTCGATAGATGTTGTAAGGAACTTTTCTCTTGGAAATAACGTCCTTAATTGTTGGTTACAAGTACGAAAGTTGTTTTCCTAACACCCTGTATGTATGTTCAGGGTGTTCAATAAATCTTTACATAAATTTAACCAACGATTAAGGACGTCATTTCCAAGAGAAAAGTTCCTTACAACATCTATCGAAAACCTAATAGT
>JABRWK010000113.1:213800-225251 GCA_013372445.1 Hypothenemus hampei | reverse complement strand
TATGATTCTCATTATTGCGCTCATTACGACTTAGAGATCCGGAAGCGAGATCCATTGCCATTTCCTTTTTAATCTGCGAACCACCTTTGGAGGGTTCTTTATTTCTTCGATTAGGTTGTTGTTGTTTCCTTGAAGTTTACGTAAATATTTTGATGAGAATTTCTGTATTTCTTCTGTCACAAATGGAATTTTTAAATCGTTGTGGATCATGAAGTTGGACACATACCATGATGCATCGATAGCTGTACGAAGGATTTTAGACTGGATTCGTAGAATAATTTTTGTATTGGCGGGTTTAGCACAGCCTCATAGTTGTATTCCATACCTCCATATTGGCTTGATTATGCATTTGTATATCAATAATTTGTTTTCTACCGACAGTTTGCTCCTTTGCATAAGCCAAGACATTTCTCTTAGTTTCAATTTAATTTGTTGGGCCTTTGTTGAGATATGCTTACGCCATGTCAGTCTTTGGTCCAAGTTTAGCCCTAAGTATTTAACTTCATTTTTTGTGGGTAGGTACTGTTGTCTGGTGAATTGATACTGGAGGGCAAGTACTTCTTTTGTTGGTGAAAGTAACCTGTACCGATTTTAGGAGATTTATAGAGATTTTCCATGTATTTGTCCATTCCTCAATAGATTTAAATGATTCTGTAAGTTGGTTGTTGTCGTTACGCTATCCGTGCTGGTTGATAGGAGAGCCGTATCATCAGCAAACACTGCTACCGTAGTATCCGGTGTTGTTGGCATGTCCGAGGTATAAATTAGGTAAAGGATTAGCCCAAGGATGCTTCCTTGCGGCACTCTTGCTTTCGTGGGGTAGTTTTTGGAATTTGCTGTATTTTGTTTAACTTCGAAGTACCTTTCGCTTATATATGATTTTAATTTTATATAAAAGTCCTGGATACCAGACTTTGTCGAATGCTTGTTGTAAATCCAGGAATGCCGTATTGCAGTATGATCTTTCCTCCAGAGTTTTTGATATCATATTAACCACTAATAGAATGCTGTATAGTTGAGTATCCCTCCATAAATCGAAATTGGAAATCAGGAATAATTTACCCTAAATCCACATCAACTCGAATTCTTGCAAGGCCTTTCAGAAACTTTTGATGGTATTGGTAGTAAGTTGATGGGCCTGTAGGATGTTCCCTCATTAGTAGGCTTTCCACGCTCAGGAATCATAATGATTTGGGCAAATTTCCATAGTATGGGGAAGTAATTTAGCCGAAGCATACAATTATATATCATAGTTAACATCGTTGTAGCTTTTTTAAATAGTTTTTTGAGCACAGCTGCTGTAATCAGATCATACCCAATTTTTAAAGAATTTCCTGATTATTATGGCATCCACTTTGTTATGTCATTTGTCATCGGTCAGTTTTAATTGAAAATGTGTTACTATGATCTACACGTTTGATGTTTCCAAATTTACAGCTCTCTTCTTTATCTTTAATTCCCAAGACTTTTTCTAGCAACTCGCATTTTAATTTTAAAAATTTAATTAAATATTGCATATTAAGTAGTTCATTATTATGTTTATACGTTTTCTAATAACAACTCGTAGTTCTATTAAAGTTGTTATTTATAATATAAATAATCAAACTGTCACACATATCTATGGATTTTCCAAGATTTTTTAGGCATTAGGCAATTAAATAATTTTCTAATCTCAACATAAGACTCATGATTTACATTAGGATGTTGAAATATTGCTCTTATGTGAGGAGTGGAAATCTTTCTATTTCCATACCTCGTTATGATAATTTTTATAAATCTCTAATGCCCATTTGCACGGGTGACACTAACGTTAAGCGGCACTTAAATTTAGATGACACATTGGAAAAAACATTGAAAAACACAAAAAAAAACATTGAAAAAAGTACTACACTTGCACTTTTTTGTAAGGGTGTAGTACTTTTCCTCGGCTTAATTTTCAATGTCTTTTTTGTGTTTTTCAATGTTTTTTCCAATGTGTCACTTAAATTTAAGCGTCGCTTAACGTTAAGTGTCACCCGTGCAAACGGGCAACATTAATACAAGCATAATCCAAAATTTCATTTATTAAAATTTGCCTAAGCTCCGCTTAAAGTATTATGTCAATCGTCATGACAAGAACGTTGTCAATAAAAAATGATTGCTAAAAAATACAATGGATACAAATAAAAGAAGCCGAGGACAAAGTTTCGCAAAGTCTGAAAAATTATTATTGATACCTAAGTAGTAATAATAATTAGCAAGACTTGGAAGGATAAAGAGGAGCCTTGGAACAAAATTGCCAATGACTTTAATTCTCTAAATACAGTTATTAGTAGAAACAAGGAATCTCTAAAAAATATCATGAATATATAAAAAAAAATGTTAAAAAACAAGTGGCCGAAGAAACGAAAGAGTTATTTAAAACTGGATTGAGAATACCTAAATCGAGATAAAAAGATGAATATAATTATATTTTTTACTAAATCATCATCAACATCGTCATTATATAAAAATCGATCGAAGTGCATATTTATTAAAAGAAAGCAATATACCTAATAATAAAAATAATATGAATATGACATGTCACCTGATGATTGACACAATATCTTAAGCGGAGCTTAAGCAAATTTTAATAAATGAAAGTTTTGATTATGTTTGTATCAATGTGTAATTAGAGATATCGTCGCCCTCATATAAAAAGTATGTATGTCCATTTTTTTTTAAATAGAATTTCTTGTATAATCCACTTAAGCACTTTAAAATTTTCGATTTGGCTATTATTATTTGCAATTAAATTGTTAAATGATAACACAATTCACAAAAATGAAAAATGCATAAGTCCAATAATTTTATGGTAATATTTTTATACATAGTATGTATTTAATAGTGATATATTATATCACTATTTGCCAATACCACGAAGGAATCTTTAAACCCTAACTAATTGCTGTATTGACCATCAAAAACTTGGTAATTAATTAAGGTTAACTTGACTGATGATTGATTTGCATTATCTGAATTTAGTTTAGATTAATTTACATTCATTTTATTCGCGTTTTGCATGTTTTGCAATTGATTGTCATTGGAACCACTTGAAGTAAATGCCTAATATCCCTTTAAACTTGCTTTGTTAAATTGAGCACATAAACAATTCGATTGCCCTATAAATGAAAAAGAGTTCCTTTCAAATTTAATTAAATTCAATTTATTCCTCTAATATTATCTCTGATTCATTTAACCTCAAAACAGCTTCAATTTCTAATTGCAATTCATTAAATTTTTCCCATTATGTAATTTTCTCCACTTCGACCTACCACTAACTCATTAAAGGGATCTTTATCCAGGTTGTTCTCTTAGAATGTAATACTTTTAAATTTGTAGTTGTTTCGGCCATATTTACTCACAGATCCAGGTACTGAACTAATTATATTAGACTTTACAAATTATAGCGCTGAAAATTCAATTTCTTCGTTTTTTGGGCACCTGGTTCTCATCTCATTTTATTTGCTTTAATTTTACTACAGTTTTATTGAATTTGGATTATTTGGAATATTCAATCCGAAGGGCTCATTTTGTTTTTATCATTTTTTCAGTTTTTATTTATTTAATAATGCTGTTTAGTTTTTAACGTTTTATTTAACAACAAAAGGAAAACATTTATCACAAATTAATCAACATCTACAACAATGAACAAAACAACGAGAACTTACTAACTAAAAAAAACGAACTGCTACACCTACCTTTTTACGCCATCTAACGTCTATTTTACCAAGTACTTAAATAGAATATTAGTCTTATTTTTGATTATTATTCCTACTTAACACTTTGTCCTAATAATCATAAAGAATACAAAAGAAAACCAAACTATCCTACAAGTTCACTTTTATGTTTTAAAAATTTTATACTATTCAAAGCTTTAGTAAAAATGTCCGCAGTCATTTTTTCAGTACATAAATATTCTACCCTGATTAAATTTTCCCTAATTTTTTCACTTATAAAATGACATCTCACATCTATGTGTTTACTTCTTCTATTATATTGGCCATTTTTAATCATAGCGATACTACTTTGATTGTCTGTCTTAAGCACAACATTCACCTTACAGTCTATCAAGTCCTCGCATAACTGTTTCACAAATAACATTTCTTTAACACATTTAGCTGAGGCGATGAATTCCGTTTCCGTACTGGATAAAGCCACAACAGATTGTTTCCTGGAACACCACGTTATTGGTCCACCTCCATAGAAAATCACATATCCAGTGGTACTTTTCCTTGTTCGCTTATCTCCGGCAAAATCCGAGTCACTGTATGCTGTCATTTGTGTCCAGTTACCTTTGTCTTTTGTGTAAATTATTCCATCTTTTCTGGTTGTACTTAGATATCGCATGATTTTTTTAACATTGTTCACATCCATGTCCTTAGGTTTTTCCATACTTCTGCTACAAAAACCTACTGAAAAGCCTATATCTGGTATAGTACGGTTTGCAATGTACAAAAGACTGCCTATCGCTTCTCTGTATGGAAAAGTATTGTTTTCGAGACTGTTTCGATCATCTTCATCTATGGTTACTGTCAGTGTTGCTGTTGGTTTTGTTTTTCCCATATTAAACCTTTCTAAAACCGAATTTATATAAATTTCTTGGTCTAATTTTAAATAGTTTTCTTCACGAATTATTTTTATGCCTAAAAATGAATTTATTTGATCAAATTTCTTAATTTCAAAATTTCTTTCTAGTTTAAGCAAAAGGGCGTTAATTTCATCTTTATTTTTTCCAACAATCAGGCCGTCATCTACATATATGGCCAAAAATAACGTTCCTTCTTTATTTCTAAAAATGCATTGTTCAACACTTATTGCTTTCATTCCATTTTCGTTTAGGAAACTTGTGAAATGTTCATTCCATCTTGAAGGAGCCTGTTTCAGACCATACAGCGCTTTCTTTAATTTGCACACCTTATCTTTATGTTTGTTAAACCCTTCAGGAATATCCATATACACTTCTTCATTCAGTGTGCCATACAAGAAAGCCGTTTTAATGTCGAATTTCTTCATTAGATACCTTTTCTGTACTGTCAAAGATAACAGCAAACGTAAAGAAGTGAAGTTAACTACAGGACTGAATACCTCTTCATAATCGAGTCCATAAATTTGTTGACATCCTTTTACCACTAATCTGGCCTTATGACTTCCGTTATCTTTGATTTTGAATACCCATCGATTACTCAAAATTTTCTTCCCTTCAGCATGTTTCTTGTGCACTATCTCCCAGGTATTGTTCTTGTTTAAGGACTCTTTCTCTTCTTTAACAGCTTTCTTCCAATCTTTTCTTTCAGTACTCTCCAAGGCTTCTTCGTATGTTAGTAAAACATAATCATCATATTTTGCAGGCATATTTATTTTTCGTCCTCTTCTATCTTCTTTACTTTGTCCTAAACGCAACTCTTGATCTTCGCCTTCACAAATTGTTTCTTCCGCCTCATGATAAAGACTTTCTTCATCCTGGCTTTCCTCCATCAAAGAAACTCCATCTTCATTTCTTTGAACTTCTTCATTGACAGTCGAATCTGTAGTTTTTGAGGTTTTATTTTCAAAAAACTCTTCTTTTTCATCTTCAATTATAAGTTTTATTTTATTTTTCTTATCTTCTGACATTGGACCTTTAAACACCACGTCCCTTCTCATTATTATTTTGTTTCTCCTTTCGTCCCATAGTCTGTATCCGTTCAGACTATATCCAATGAATAAGTATTTCTCACTCCTTGCGTCTAGTTTCTTCAGTGGTCCCAAAGCTTTAGCATATGCTAAACTCCCAAATATCTATAAGTTCGATAAGTCGGATTTCACGTTGTTCCACATTTCAAAAGGTGTTTTTGTGACTGTTTCAGTTGGAGATCTATTTAAAAGAAACGCCGAAGTTCGTACGGCTTCTCCCCAAAATTCTTTTGATACGTTGGAATCAAAGACCAAGGCTCGTGCTTTCTCCATAAGCGTTGTATTCAAACGTTCCGCTTTTCCGTTTAATTGTGGTGTGTGTGGTATTGTCGTGTCCATCACTATACCCTTTTGTTTACAATGTGTTTGAAAATTGTTGTTCACAAATTCTCGACCGTTGTCACACCTAATTTTGGTAACTCTGTGGTTAGTGAATCTTTCCATCTCCTCTATGTAATTCTTAAGGTATTCTGTAGTTTCATCTTTTGTTCTTAACAGGTAGACTACAACATAATGCGTGTAATCATCCAAAACAGTCAAAAAATAATGTTTATCAACCCATGTCTTTGGATCAATTGGGCCACACAGATCTGTGTGTATGATTTCTAGAGGACTTGTCGTCCTTTTCGTTTGAAAATTAAACGGAAATCTTGTTTGTTTTGCTTTTAGACATACTTCACAGGGTTGCTCGAAGCTGTCACAGTCCTTGCTATTAATATTTAGGCCTGTCATCATATTTCCGTTTATCAATTTCTTTAAATTCTTTATATTTAAGTGTCCTAATTTTCTATGCCAGTCCTGAACTTCCTTTTCTTTTGTAACAGTTAAACAACTCTGTTCTTTATTTCCAAAAACAACTTCACTTTTTTACCTTTAAATACTTCCTCATAGTTTTTCATCACGTAAACTTTGTCCTTGTCAAACAGGACTTGACCATTATTTTCTGTAATTGCATTCACTGATAATAGACTTGTGCTCAATTCTGGAACATACAAGACGTTATTTAATATGCAGTTATTGTTTTCGATTACCCCGAATCCTTCAGATTTCATTCTTATATTCTTCTTGGTTACTCCAACTTCTGAACTACTTTCGTTGTATTCTTTGAACAGTACAAGATCGTTTGTCATATGTGATGTTGATCCTGAATCAACAACAAATACATTTGTAGGTGAAACCTTTTCTTGTGAATCTTTGTTTTGTACAGAAAGGAAGGATATTTTCTTTTCATTATTAGTGGAGACGTTTTCCTTCTGACTATTCCTAAAAAAACAACTGTTTTCTTTATGGTTAGTTCTCTTGCAAAATCTGCATACATTTTCAGCTTTTTTTCTTGCACTTAAATTTGTTTTACATTCTTTCGCAACATGACCTTGTGTTCCGCATCTATAACATTTTATTTCTGATTTTTTGTACTTACAGGATTTTGCCACATGTCCTGGTTTATTACAAATAAAGCAAATTTTCTCGTTACTTGTAAAGGCTACTTGTTGACTATTGTTTTCTTCCTTCACTGTAATATTTTCTTCAGCCACTAACCTAGATGTTAAGTTAGTGAGGGTCCTATCTGATTTAGGGGAAGATTCCCACGCTGTTCTGAAGTGTTTGTAACGTTCAGGCAAAGTGTTCAAAATTTTTGACATGAGCATTTCGTCATTAATTTTCTGATTCAAAGCTTTCAAACGAAGACTCAAGTTTTCCAACTTACTTATGGGAGTCAACATATCATTTCCTTTTTCAAAAGTGAAATTGAAAAACTCTTGCAACAAATTACACCTTTGTTGAGTGTTATCCTTTCGAAAAATCCCGCACAGTTTATCATACATTTCTTTTGCGGTTTGGCAATTAATTATATGTAATAACACCTTCTTGTCTATCGTAGTAATAATCAATTTTTGAGCTTTTGCGTTCGTCTTCTTCCAGACCATTTTTGTCTCCTCTGTAGTGCACTCACCATATTTTTCAGTTCCTTTCACAACATCATAAAGACCACTTGCTTTAAAAAAAATCACTAATTGAAAGTTCCATAGTTCAAATGTTTCTGGATCACTAAGTCTTTCTATACGTCCAATTTCTTCACTACTGACGATTTCATATTCACCAGCCATTTTTTATTATTTTTTTTTATGATCACTTGAAGAATTTTTGCAATAAGAAGTCACAATCAGTTTTACAGGAAAAACGATCCTGGGTCCATAACCTGTTTAGTTTTTAACGTTTTATTTAACAACAAAAGGAAAACATTTATCACAAATTAATCAACATCTACAACAACGAACAAAACAACGAGAACTTACTAACTAAAAAAAACGAACTGCTACACTTACCGTGACTTTATAATAACAGTGGCGACACGAAGGCCTTAAGCTCCGCCCACCCGCCATGATGTGTCTAAATTTAAATAAAACCGCGGTAATGTTATCCGTTTATTTCAGATATATCTTTACATTAATGAACGTTTCTCTTAAGTATTTTTTAGTTTCATATTCTAGAAAAATAAAAAACAAGTCTTTTTACAACTCTTTATTATGTATTCATAATTGTAAATATTATTTATGTCAAAAATAATTTTTAAAATACGTTACATACACAAAACTATAAAACAAACAAAGAATAATATAGGAACAGCTTAACTTCAATTATTTGTTAGTATGAATATATTCACTTTATTGAATTAAATACTTACATGAAGGTATCAAATTATCAATTTTTTTTACTGCACTTTTCTTTTGCACTGTTCTTACACAATTAGTCACAAATAGCTTGAAAGATACACAAATACAATATAAAATCAAATTAGACAAATGTGTGAACAAACCGAGTTAGACACTTAATGGCGGACAATATCACGTGACTTGCTAAGCCAATAAAAAAGATGACACCGTCGTGTCGCCACTGTTATTATAAAGTCACTGTAACTACACCTACCTTTTTACACCATCTAACGTCTATTTTACCAAGTACTTAAACAGAATATTAGTCTTATTTTTGATTATTATTCCTACTTAACAAATGTTGGGTTTATTTAATTTATTTTAAAATACAGGGTGTTTACGAACTTTATTTTTAAGGGTTGACGCTTAAAAATAAAGGAACAAAAAACGCTTTAACAAAAGTTGCGTCATAAGAAAGATATAATTGTTTAAACATTGTGCGGATTAACAATTTTTTTGTTTGTTTTTTTTCTAATTCTTTTTTAAAGGATGATTAACCAGCTTAAAATAAGCTGATTAAACTTAAAACAACTTAACGAAAGTTGACCCGTTGATGTAAATTGTTTAAATAATCATATCTCTTTATTATGAAACTTTTGTTAAGGTGTTTTGAGTTTAATTAAATTCTTTTAAGATGTGATGTGATGTTCGTAAACACCCTGTATAATTAACTTGCTCTTATTACAGACAACGTAACTAACAGAACTACCAGCTTTAATCTTAAAACTTCTTCTCTTTTTTGTTTTCGGTTTAAACCGATTTAGGGAGTCTTACACATTCTCAGTTCAAAATGAATTAGTTTGAACGCTAGGGAACTTGAAAATTTCACATTTTGAATGTTGTTTTTTATAAATTTAAAATAGCGTATGAAATGTTGCTAAAATGTAACAAAGACTAATAATAAGATTCCCATTTATGGCACTCCAAAGGTCTAGAATTAGAGTTATTACATATTTGAACATTTTAAATTTCTGTGTTTCCAAATAAAATGAAATAAAACTTATACCTTTTTGATTCGACAACTTATCCACTGAATAAAATGCACTTTGTATAAAACCTAATTAGTGTCATGGTTTCTAAATTGACTTTTAATGTTTCGATGTAATTCTAATAATATTAAATTTCGAAAACATCGTTTAAAATATTGAACGAAATATTATCTAAATGACATTAAAATTATAATTTAATTAATTATTTTAAAGACTTTTTATTTTTTGTAACTTGTTCTAATGCGTCCCTAATTTATTTTATATATTTTTTTTCGTTATGATATTTTTAAAGATAAAAAGAAAATTTTTTTGGACAATTGATTGGTTTGACAAGTTTTTATTAATTTAAAATCGTAGTGTAAAAGTGTATTATTTAGTGCTCAAACAAATTTTAAATTCTTCTTTTCGTTTACCATTTAGTTTATCTTACACCAGTGCAAAATACACTAATAATTTTAAAGTACTCTCGAGGGAATAGCCAAAATTGTATTGGAATATATTTTGACAGATACCCAGACCGTTGATCAATAAGTCACGGAATATTTTCTCATGAAAGAGACGTCTTATACAAACTCATCGTTTTGCTCCTAAAACTCTTGATTACCAGCATAAAGTAAAGATTTTGGATATTGAATATAAAATTTTAAAACATGTGAAGTATCAAGAATTAAGCATGAGATCAATACGTATATATTTATTACTTTCAAAAAATGTTATCCATAGCATGTGAAATAACACTTTCTGAATCCGTACCATAAAATACCAGTTCAAGATGTTTGTTCCACATGATTCAGAAATACTTTCATTTTGGTCAGCTAGTTATGATGCAAACAGAACGGATTTGAATTTTAACAACAATATTTTGTTTACTGATTCGGTTTGTTTCACATAAAAAGTGTACTTTCTATAGCGAACATGTTCATGAATATACAATATCGCTCGCAATCAAAATTCAATATTTTCAAAAGGAATTTAAAATGAATGTAAGAGCTGGAATATTTGACAATTTTTTCATTGGTCTTGTTATTCTTCCACAAACAGTGACAGGAGAAATTCATTTGGAGAATCTGTTGGATATACAGGGTGTCCATAAAAGGTTGGGACAACGTTTAACCACATATAGTACAGCTCAAAATAAGTCGATTTAACCAAACTTACCTTAGTCCAAAAGTTGATAATAACGGAGATACAGGGTGTCAAAAGTGAAAAAAGAATTTGCGTTTTCTTTAATAACTTTCGATAGCTTCACAATAATTTCATTAAATTTCGTATACGGGGGTTATGTGAGATGCGGAATTCAAATTTATCGTCCATTTTCACGTATCTCCTAGAGGACGCCACTGGCAACGATTTCGATCCTTTTAAACTGTTGCAACTTTTTTGTGCTACCCCTGTATGTCACTTTGTACTTGAAAAATCGTTTTCACACCTGTTTTACATAAAAAAGTATACCTTGTTAATATCTCTAAAATCAACCGTTCTCGACAAAAACGCCCTTAAAGGTTTAAGTGCATAAAACAATTGTGTTAAAAAAATTTGAAATTACACCCAAAAACCAAATATTTACAAACATTAACGAAATTACTTTATTAAGAAGAAGTTATTATTATTTATTAAACTATTATTTGCTTTTAAATAGAACTTTTTAAAACGTACTAATCAATTTAACATAATTTAAACACTAACAGAATCTGAACAATCTAAACAATCGAAACAACTAAATCACTAATTATTATTAAACTCCCTTAAACTAGGTTCAAAATGACCACCACCTGCACGTATGCAGAAGTTAATTCTTCTTAAGAAATTTATGTGCAGCCTTTGAAAAATATCTGGATCATTTCTAATTTCATTTGCGCAATTATGAATTCTTTGCCATAGTTCATCTCTGTTGTTGACGCGTGTTGAATAAATCCTTTCTTTTAAGTTTCCCCAAAAGAAATAGTCCAACGGGGTCATATCTGGGGAGCGGGGCGGCCAATTTATCGGGGCGTTGTTACCCCTTCCAATCCATTTGTTTGGATACCGTTCATTTAAAAAGGCTCGTACATTAA
>JABRWK010000113.1:179022-190493 GCA_013372445.1 Hypothenemus hampei | reverse complement strand
TAATTCTAATAATTAAAAGTAATAAAATATAAAAATAATTAGTAGAATTTTCGTTTAAATTTTTTGTTTTTTGGAAAAAGGGCCTATGAAACGCTTTTGTCTTTTAGGTATATTCGTTTAAATAACAACAGAATGGCTATAATTTATTAATAAATACTGTTGTTAAGAACCCGACTTTAACATAATATTATTGAAATATAATTTATATCAATGAATTATTTTAAAAAGTTCATACAAAATATTTAAATGTTTTTTTCAAAACCTCATTTTGTTAGAAAAGCCCTTCTTCCGGAGAACGACTCAATTGTAGGATGTCCCAATTTCGTTTCCAGTTTTACGGAGTTTCTCGCTTATTATACAAGATAGAAAAATGCATTGTTCTAGATACCATGCCGTTTCTTTGTAGAATAAAAGATGTTTCAGCAGATCCTACCTAACATTCTCTGTTTTCGATATATAGGAAGATTACAAAAATTCGTTATTTAGGGATAGTTTCCTAATATGGATATCTAATGAATTATTTATTACGTTATCTAACTTTCGAGAATGTTAGATAACGCTCCGAATGGACCAGTAGCGATTATTTGAAAACGTTAGGCTTGTGCTGACATTTGTAGTAGTACAGCCGATTTAAAATTGGTTACTGGGTAGTGCTGAAAATAAGTACACTTTCCCATATAATCAGCTATATCTCTTTTATCCATATCCAAGAGTACCGCGGTAGGATTCGCTGGCAAGTGTTCTGCAGTGTAATCATCATGGTCTTTCTTTATGACGTCTTATTTTTAAATCTTGCATTTAAGTACTACTGTGTGGTTTTTCTTAATCCAACTCTGAAGGATCGTCCTACTCGATAGATTCTCCATTCACTTTCAAACCTAGTATCTGAACTAGAATATTCTAATCACAAATGATTTTTTTCGAGATCTATATCAGACAGTTGGGAACCCTAGTTCAAGCAAAAGATTCTGTTAATAAATTTATTTTAATTATATTTACTAAAACATTTGGTTCTTCTGTGATAATGTGAAGTTAAAATTCATGTGGATAATCGTCCTTTAGGAGTTTTGAGTGATTTTAGTCATGGTAATAGTTATTAGCCATTTTAAACCAGTAAAAATAAGTACTCTATGTATCCTCCAAATTACCACACGACTACTAAACATTTTTGTTCAATTATGCTTTAATTGCACTGCGAGAAAGTAAGTAAGCACGATGAATATTTAATTGGTTATTGTTCTGTTTCCGTTCCTTGGAGTAAATATGCTCTAGTTATAACATGATATCATTTCCAGACCTAAATAACCCAATATTCTGGCAGAATAAAAAATAAATACAAAAACAGGTGAAAGAAAAAAATGATTACAAGAAGTGGTTCCGACCTCCATAGACGCATAATAAATTGTACTGAAAAATTTGATGCGATTCTTTTATATTTTGACATAATTTGTTTGTCTCATGGTTTATTTCAACATGAAAAATGAAAATCGTTAAGAGAATTTTTATCCGGACTTAATTGCCCAGATAAAAAGAAGTAGAACAATGGAAAAGCCTAAAAATAAATTTAATTCTTTGAAGAATGTATGCTAGACGATTGGGCATTTGGAACATGTACATGTATAATATACATGTACATAATATACATTGTATTTCTTATACAAATATCACAAACTGAAGACGAGATGAATATAGAGGTGAACGGAGGATTATTATATGTACAGGGTGTCTTGCAAGTCGTTACAATAATTTCAGGGGGTAATAGAACAGATGATTTTGCATCGATTTAATCAAATATACCTATATACCAAGTGTTGTAGTTTTCCAGTTATTAGAGCATTTGAAGATTTATTTTTCCTATTAAGCTAATGATAACGCACTTGCAATTTTTTGCATTTTTTTTTTGTTTTCGAATACTTTTACCGCAGATCTTGCATCATTCCTGTAAATAATAAAGTATGATAAAGTTTTTACAGAAAATGCACTAATATTGTAGTATTTCTTAAAACAAAATGGACGACTTAATGTAAAGCCGGTAATTTAATACGTTAAAAGAAAAAAATTTGTTCATTTAGTTTTTATTTTTCTTCTTGCAATTATGTTTCTAAGTGATGGAAGCCCTAATAGAAATAAATAAAAAAATAAATAAATACATTTCTTTTCTTTTAACATATAAAATTTCCGACTTTACATTAAGTCGTCCATTTTGTTTTAAGAAATACTACAATATTAGTGCATTTTCTCTAAAAACTTTATCATTATTTATTATTTATAGAAATGATGCAAGATCTGCTGTAAAAGTATTCGAAAACAAAAAAAAATGCAAAAAATTGCAAGTGCGTTATCATTAGCATAATAGGAAAAATAAATCTTCAAATGCTAATAACTAAAAAACAACAACATTTGGTATATAGGTATGTTTGATTAAATCGATGCAAAATCATCTGTTCTATTACCCCCTGAAATTATTGTAACGACTTGCAAGACACCCTGTATAAAGCATCTTACCAACTCAAAATATCATTGCTAATGTTGAAGTCAGAACCTGAATTCCATCATCAGAAGCATAGAAAGAAGTTAGGTCGGAAATAGCTAGATTTCTATATGAGGAAAAATCGTTTGAATAAAATATTAATTTTAAAGAATATAGAACATTTAAACAAATCTCACTTCGAACATTGTGAAAGAAACGACAGAATATACATCGTCGGTCCACTGCCAAAGATACGAATGTACAAATTTGGCTTATTTTATCTAATAGTAGATGTAAAAATCATCAAAGTTTTTATTGACAAAGTCACAAATGTGTACTTCAAGTATAATTTACCTTACGCTGGTTTTTTTAATTTTTTTGTATTTGTTTTATGACAGATGGAGATATTCAACATATGAGATTATCATTTAATATTGAGAAGATCAGAACGAAGAAGCTATGCATCTCGAAAGCATTGTCACTTTGATTATTCGGTTTTCCAAAGACACATAAACCTGAGTTTCCACCAATACCGATTGTATATCCCATAGGTGTTCCAAGTTAGTAAAATTTCTTTGTATATTTCTTCGACTTTGCGATAGGAATTCTATGACCTAATCAAAGATTCAATCTATTTCATCTAAAAACTATGCAATATTACCATTAGACGGGAAGATTTATTGTTTAGTTTAGACGTGATATAGTATATACATATATTTACTGACAATTGAAGAAACCATGGATATAATAGGATACAAGTTACCAAATAATGTAGTAACACTATTTGGACATGTATTAATAAGTAACTATTTTCAGTGGAATAAAGGGTTTTATGAACAAACGGTGGAGTTTTTATGGACTACCCTCAAAGCTCCGTTATTGCTAACATCATTATAGAACATTTGAAAGAGATTGTCACTTCTGCTAGGAAGTCTTTACATTTCTTCCAATGCGTGGACTATACCTTGTTTGCTCATCATTTGAACACCAAGAATTGAACAGTTTCCTTGTTCATTAGAATTTCATTAACATAAAGATTCAATTTACAATGGAGTTGGACAAAAACAAAAACTAAAATAAAAAAATATCTTTCTATCCCTAAGTTTGATTTTCTAAGTTTGATACTGTTTATTCACATTTAGAGGTTTAACCTGTTTGTGATGTATCCAGTCTTTTAATATTCTTCAATTTTTGTTATGTGCCGATTGTTTATTTGTTTTCATCCTTGGTGCTAATCGTAGCAGCGTTAATTTTTTTTCTCTCTCACTCCAAGACCGGCCTGACTATATTTCTCCGATGGGTTAAAAGTTACTTATGGAATCACGTGGGCCCTTCACCATCGAAAATTCGAGCCTTCTAAATTGATTGAACCACCTCCGTGATTTGATCAATTTGGAAGGCTAGCCAGTGGACCAGTCTTCTATATTGGCTGATTGGATACATTATTTAAGTCAATTACCATTTAGGTACATCATATACCGATTTAGGATCGAATAGGAACGTTAAACCATTAAAGTGATTTCAAAACTGTAATACTAATGTAGTTAACATTTTGATATTAAAAACCAAATTAAAAGACTCGTCACCTTAATCTATTTGTCAATAACTCTGATAAGGACATGATAAATTATAATAATACACCGAAAACTGAACATCAATCTACTTTTATCTCGCATGTAATTAATCAGCAAATTTCTGGAGATAAGCTATCTAAATTTCAGCTGTCTTCATCAAAGACGTTCCTTCGAGAAGTCCTTGACAAGTACAATCCCGATATCCTTGACAGTTTATAAAAAAAGGTAGGCAGAAATAAATATATCGTACTTATGATTAATTTTTTATTATTTTTTTCTTTTGACCAACTGTTATTAGAACTTTGTAGCCTTTTTAGCCAAATATTTTCCTAATTAAATTATCAATAAAAACATAATTTCCACAATAATTGCTTATATTTTTTTATTGTAAATATTTATGACCTTAGTTTATAATTGTTTTTAAGTAGGTATGTTGTTGAAAGCATCAGGATTTTGTTCTATTTCCAAATGTAAATTTATATAAAAAAGGTCGAAATTCGAGTATCGCCACGGAAAATTTGAACTTCTGCCAAGTGCAAGAATAAATTTCATGTCGCTCTTACATTGAGTACAGTAATTTTATCCCTAGTTCTATTTAAATTAAATATTGTTTACAGCCTGAGCTAATTACTATAGAGTAAACTAAGTGCAAAATAATTTCTGTGAACATCCATCACTAGGGGTGCGACTACAAAAAGTATATATGAAGGTATACAGATTTGTAAAATCAATTTTAATATATCTTTAGAGAAAATATAAAACAAAATAAATCATTTAAATCTGACTGAGTTTAATTATACATAAAAGAAAATTTCTATCTAGGTTCATGAAATATTGCATGCTTCATATAAATTATTTTAACGTTAAACGGGTTGTATTCTGCTTTAAAATAATGAGTGGGAAAAGAATAAATTAATTCAAAGATGGCAAGGCTTGATATTTATTAAACGGGATAATCATATAGAATAGTTTCGAAAATATTATACAACCTCTAACCATGAATTCTGCAGTTCAAAAAATTGAATTTACCTTAATTTCATGGTTCCTTCCTTACTGTGGACCGTTAACAGTTTCATAATTTTTTTTAAATGTAAGTCTTTTATATTGATATACGGAACACCATTTGATAAGAATGTCGTTTGATGAATTCCTTATTACAAATATTCATTGGTTTAGTAACACTTTAACGTGAACGGTAATAAACGGATTACCTTTTAAAAACGGTATTGTGAAATTGAAGAAGTGACAATGCGAAATTTCGATTACATTACAACAACTTTGTTATTTTAATGCATAACATTGTAAACATTTGAGCATTTTAGTGTTAGGTGATTCATGAGTTAATACTGTTTGTTTTATTAAATTCTGCAACGTCATATTTTAAAATCTAAGAAAACCCGAATATTTCTAATGATTTCTGGACGAAACCGATTTTTGGACGTTTTGTTTTTTTTTCGAATTCTATTTGGAGGAATATGTGAAAATTCATTTCGCATTTTCACTGCCACTTTTTCTTATCTAAAAGATTTCTTCTCTGGCAGAGCATCCCAGAAATAGGGCTCAACGCTTTATTAGATACAATACGACTCAATATAAGTCGATTTGTCTAAATTTCCCATAATTCAAAAATTGATAACAACGGAAATACAAGATGTCAAAGTTAAAAAAATATAACAAATTTTCTTTAAAATACAATAAAACATATAAATGAATAAATAATTGAATCGATCATTTCGAAAAGGGGTCAACTCCATTTTTTTTGGAAATCGATTTTTTGGCGGTTTTAAGTTCTTCTAAGATAAACTCATTGATTTGATTTGGGAAAAGGCTAAATAATTGTTTCCAATGACATTAAATTTCAGGCTCTTTGTAATGTTCATTTGGAAAAGGGGTCATCTCTAGGAGATGACCCGTTTTCCAAATGAATCTGATTCTTTATCCATAAATCCCATAGATTATAAGCAATGCACAATTATAATAATACACTATCCCACCTGTTTGTCATGTTGAGATTTTGACTTAAATGAACTCTATTGTAAAATGTCGTTGTCTTAAAAAAGCGTCTTTTTGCTCTGCTTTACGGTTTGAGAGTTAATGATTATATTTATTGTAAAATTATAATATATTTACGTAATTATTATGTCAAGCAGTGAAAATTTATCTAGCACATCGTCTTCTTCGCTTAAGCCGAAACGTAAAAAAGGTGTGCTTAATAGACATCATTACAAACAAGTGATAATTCGTGAAGCAAAAGTACATGGACTTGAACATATGAATTATTCTGGAAAAAAAGTGCTTCCTCGTGTAACAGGTGACCCTTGCAAGTAAGGATTAGACAAGTTCTTTATAATATTTTAAATTTCACAATTTTCCATTGAATTCAATAATTATCTTTGTTATTAGGTGTCGACGAAAGTGTTTTGAAAAGGTACCTGTGGAAATAAGAAACAACATGATTGTGAAAATAAACGAATTTACTTCGAAAAACATACAGGACACTTATCTCCAGGGATTAATAGATGTATTTCCAATAAGGAACTGTTCAAAACGAATGAACGAAACAGATCTTGAAACAAAAAGTAAAAGTAAAACACGCAAAATTAAATCAAACTCATTTGTTTACCACATTGAGTTTAACAAACGTCTAGTTGTATGTCGAGTCGCCTTTCAATCCTTTTTTGGAATTACCAAAAAAGAATTGAACGGATCTGTACTTTGAAGAGTAAACAACGGACTCCTGCAGATATGAGAGGAAAATCGGATGGATCTCGTTCACGAACTATATCAAGTGAAAATTCCCAAAAAATAAATCAATATATTGGTAATATTCCTGTGAAACAAGTTCATTACGCTTCCATATCAAAAAATTATTTGCCAGNATTTAGAGGTAAACTATAGACAGATTATTGAGGAGTTACTATATAAAAATGTATATAAAATCATATACCTACTATAGAACAAGCAGATATTATTTGGTTTTCAATTAACGCTAATTTGTATTTGTTATGAGTATTCCAATATGATAACTGTGGTCATATTAGGTACTTTGTCCGATTTCTTATATTGATATATGATTGCTGATAAGGATAGAGAAAACAAATGAACTAAATTCAATTGAGGTGGTTATAGTAATATCGTGTTATACTGATCGACATTCATCTGTTGGATTTACGGCATACAGAAAACAAATCATTTTCGTTTTTCCATGTATATTTGTCAGTTGTCCTAGGCGTACTTTACGAGTAAATGTTCCTTAAAGTTACTTCATTTTTTTGTACGAACTCTCACAATGTTAAATATGTATAAAAACATAGAAAGGCGCATCTCAACTAAATTAAAACCTTATTTAATTGAAAATATCCTATGAACTCATTACACTTTTTCTATTTGACTTAATTTGTTCTCCTGAGCATGCAGTAATAATATAGTGGGAATAATAATTCAGTATCCCATTAGGAATGGAATACTGTTATAATACATACAAGGTAAGTCGGTAATTTTGATAAGGTTGAATATTTCCAGTATTTTTCGGAATTTCATAATAAAAATTGTAGGGCATCATGGGGATTTAATACATTACTAATGGTTTTCTGAGGGTGGGAACGCATCAGATATGACAAGATCATCCCCAATTTTTTAAATGGAATGCTGCCTTTCTATCCAAGGTGTCATAGCTGATATTTAGGCGAGACGACTATAAAAGGTTTGATCTGTAATTAAGCTAAAAAGAGGCACCTATGCTGATCGAATAAACTTTAAATAAACGAATTCTGAATCTCAACTTTTTAAAATTTATTCCTAGGAAAATTCGATTTTTATTTCAAACAATACAATTTGATGAATATTGACTGCTTAAGAGGAGTTACATGAATAAATACTTACGAATTTGATAGTTTTTTTTTTATATTTATGAATGGGTCACATAAAGTCCGCAATAAATTAATTTCAAATTCAGGGATATATTTTTTTTCAAATTAATTGTTTTTTTTAATTCATTTGATTTTAAACTTTAATCGTGGACAAATTAAAAACAGTTGAACTAGGCTATTGGGTGTGATACATGAAACATACTTGCAATTTGAAGCAAAATTCAAAAATGATATAAAAAATACGTATTTTCTTTTGAAAAAATAAAGTCCGTTATCTTAACATATTTTTGGGTCACTTTATATTAGAGATAAATAAATACATTTAGATGATAAATTTATCATTTAAAAAACCGCAGCCAAAAATTGAAATTGTCGCATCACAAAGATTTTTCAAAAAACAAACCTTTAAATTTTAAATGAATTTATTCCAAACTTTATGATTTCAGTGTATAATACAGGGTGTCTGAAAATTCACGTTCGTACCTTATGGTTGTCATTCAGGGAGCAAAAATAAGTCGAAAATAAAGTGCTGAAAATTTGTAAATTTGCCTTCGTTATTGAGATATAGGACGTTAAAGTTTTAGAAAAAAAATCGAAATAGTACGCCACTCCTTTTTCTCAAAATAATAATTCTTTTTGGAATTCTCATTTAATTTAGAAGAAGAAAGCTCTCTTGACTATTTTTGCTCCAACGCATCTTTTTCGAGTAAAAAAATAAAAACCGTTATTAAAATCATTGAAAAATATCGTGTATGTAAAGAGGTTTTATTTTTTTACTAAAAAACGTTGTATCCGACGAAAAATATTCAAGAGACCTTTTTTCTTGTAAATTGAACGAGCACATCAGAAATAATTTTTATTTTGAGACAAACAGTAGTGTACCATTTTTTCTCTAAAAAAGTGCTGAGATATGTCCGTACGCACGCCACTGGCGAACTGAAAAATAAGATTTTTACATAAAAAGATACGCCTAGGGTTGCTATGAAAACGTGGAAAATTTCGTTTAAATATCTCAAACGGTTTTGAAGATATCAATAAAAATCGGATTTTTTACTAAAATGTTAACATCCTATATTGGTAAAGAAGACGAATTTGCAAATTTTTAATTTCGACTTATTTTTGCTACTTGAATCACATCCTAAAAGCACGGGCGTGAATTTACCGACACCTGCATATGTATGTAAGTCATGTACTCAATAATATGTCTTAATATCAATACCGACACTTAAATTAATGTAATTTTAAACATAATTGTTTTTGCTTCAGAGAATTGTTTGAATGTTGAAAATGGCTGACATATACAGGGTTATTGACACTAAATGACCTATCAGACTTTCAAGGGTAATTCAAAAAAGTTAATTTCTGAAAATCTTGTTGCTTTTCTTGCCAATACATGAACTACACATTTAAAGTATTTTGGGTCATGCGGATTTGTCAGATCTACTTCCGACTAATACCAACTTTGATTTTTTAAATGAGCTTTGTGTTGAAACTTTTTTATATAACATGTACTATACCTATCTTGAACCGTTTTGGAAATAAAATTAAAAAAAGTTGCAAATACATCCATAAATAAAGAAATCAATATATTTGTAACTATCGTATCTTAAGATCTAATTTTTTGGTTTCCCTCATTACGCCACTTTTTCATATATGATATGAGAACTGCACTAACATATACAGGGCGTTTTGAAAACAAAGCGTCCTTTCTAAGATACGAAAAAAGTCTTGTAAGAATTTTAAATGAACACCCCATATTTAATAATGTCATGCAAAAAAGAAATCAATTTTTCATCTAAAATTATTGTGGTTTGTTTCAGCTAAAATTTTTAGTGGTTTTCGACTGCTAAACAAAAAATTAAAATAATGCTATTAAAGCAAATATAAGGGTTCATTTTAGTATTTTGATGTACTTATTAAACTAAAACTTAATGTTTACCATTTAAAAAACTTATTAATTTGTGAAAGAACCAAACTAAACTAAATTATATTCAAAATGACCTCCATTTGCCCCAACGCTGGAAATTGTTTTCCCTTGCATTTCGTTTGGGTCAAGCTGCTGAAAAGCTCGTCTTATACGGTGTTGCAAGTTGGTGTAGTTTATAGTTCTTATATATCCTTTATAGTTTCAACTGGAATTTTATATACATATTTTGTGTTTACAGGGATAATATCTGGTAAATGGGGTGGTTAATCTCACAGATCTAGACGTGTTCTCCATCAATTTTCCAAAATATTTATAAGTTTTTATATAACAAACGTACACTCCTACAATGAGCTGGGGCTCCATTTGTCAAATGTCTAAATATTTCCATTCGTTCAATTTCTCGTTGCAAATGCAAAAATTTACTTTATTATTCATCAACAAACAAAAAATGTTAAATTCTGACTTTCTGAGGCCCAGAAATGATTAGTCCTTCTGTTAAAAGTTTCCTCTCATCCAAATTTTATTTCATCGATCGAAATAACTTTTTCTAAAAAATTTCAATTATCTTCTCAACAAGTATTGTATATGCTTTTACCGTACATTAAATACGACGCACGTGATATTACCAGTCATATTTAAAGAATAGTAAAGCTTGAACGTCAGTTGCGAAGAAACGTATAGTTAATGATTGTGTATCCCGGTATTAAGACAACGAATGTTAGACATTATGTGTCTCTACGCACATAAAAAATCGAGGTTAGTTAGTGTAAAAAATTTCATAGAGCATTGAATTTTTATGAAGTGTTTTATTTATCCGTACCTGTTCAAAAAACAGGTTGATAACAATGCTCCGTTGGGTGACTTTCTGCAACCTTCATTCAACCCGCAAAAATTATTTGCTAAAAACATAATTCGTCAGATATATTTTTTTAGTACAAGTGCGCAAATTTCTAAAAATTGTCTCAATAATGCGGTATTAAATTGAAAGGGTGTTTCAACTGTCGAACTGAATCTTTCAGAATGTGTGAATACATCTATATTTATTTTGTATGGTCTAAAGAGATTAAAACTTTGTAATGAGAAAAGTGTTCATTAGATTAGCAAATGAGTATCCAAAGAAGTCGCAACTCTCTCATAGTCTTTAACCGTACTTTTCAATGAGTCCATGAGAGTAGTGAACAATTGAGGTGTTCTCCGGAAAAGGGGCTTATGGGCACATAGGCCCTTTTTCCGGAGATTGCTTCATATAAAGCATCATAATGTAAAGTAGAAGTGGTCAAAATTTCAGCCCGTTCCGATAATTTTCTGAAAAGTTATAACATTAAACGTAGTAACGTGTAAGTAAATGTATTTGTGTTTAATTTATGTAACATACTCATGAATCATTTTAAATATCTAAATTAAATAATCCCAGAAATTGTTTTACTAGAAGCCCCTTACACTGGTATAAGCCCAGTTAAAATAAAAGACGTTGAAGATTTGTTAATATTTATGTCGCCTGATGAAAGAAATTGGCTACAAGATATTATGGACGAAATTAGAATGAAATCTATTGAAACTTAAAAGTTGTACTATAATAGTCCTTACTAAATTTCATACACAACAAAATATAGTACTTTCTTTCCTTGTAT
>JABRWK010000113.1:145282-156711 GCA_013372445.1 Hypothenemus hampei | reverse complement strand
CATCATCTTTCATTTTATATTCTGTCAAATGCATATGACGAGTATTAATTTGGCAGGTGTGGCAGGCTTATGAAAGTTATTTCGGAACGGACGCGTGGCTATATAATTTAAACTTGAATATCTTGAATATCTCAACGAAAAAAAAAAGTGCAATAAAAATTGATAATGCATTTTGAAGGTGAAGAATGGTACTATAGAATGCAGCCATCAAAAATAAATTTTATAAAAACGTTACTCAGATATAACCTCTTAAAATCGGTTAAAAACTCTATTTTTTGACTATTTAAACTTAAATATCTCAAAATCCTTACGTGATAAGGCAATTCTGAGGCCGCATTTGGGTTCAGCGCACCAAATTCTATAAGAAATGCTTGTTTTTATTCTTGGAACAAAAATGCCCTTAAATTTGTTGGACTGTGTAATTTATTAATCTTATTCAGCTGCTCACGACAAAAGAATACTTCCCGACATGATTAACTATTATAATTTTCGACTTGGGCAACGATTATAGGTGAAATCATAAAAGAGACCTACAAGGCGATTTGAGATATTTTGTCTCCAATTTATATAAAAAAGCACACAGATAAGTAGTTAGTAAAAGATTTCAATAATTTTGGAACTTTCCAAATTGTATAGAAGCTGGAGATGGGAAACATTTGAATAGAGTGTCCGATAAATGCTGGGAATAAATATCACTATTAGAAATAATAACCTGTATATGAGAAAAACTGTTTTGCAAGTCCACGTTAAAAGTTTAGAAAAACCGCTGCAACTTTGACCTATGAAACAAAAAAAATTGTTATACAGTCGAACTTTGATAACTTGAACGTCCATAACTCGAAGTCTTGATATATCGAAGTTTTTTTGTGGCAAGTTATGGTTAGGGTTATCGAAGTTCGATTGTAATCGAATGTGTGATTCACAAAATATATATTTCAAAGTAAACTTTCATTATTTTTGATATTAGTCGTTAATTTTGACGAGAAATGTATCTCCAAACACTATTTTTTCCGTGAAATCTCGATCCTTTTTTCGCATTTTTTTCCATAATTATAGAAAATCATTGTCACCCTATTCTCGTCTATTAGTACCTAATATTAATAAATCTCAACATGTTACGTCTGCACACATTTGAATATCTTAGCATAAAACGAGAAATCAACAACCAACGTGGCTAAATAATCCTAAGAGTGTCTAAACGAACATTAAGATAAGTGACTAGTCAGTGTGCGTCAGCCTATTTAATTTATATTGGACCATCTTGATCACTGAAAAAAATTAAAATACATTGATTGAACCAGTTTTGCTTTTTCTGTGTGTTGTCGATTTAAAGAATAATGTTTTCTCTAAATTGATTTATAATAGATACTTGCTCCAACTGTTTTTACTGCCAAAAGTTCAAAATGCATTGAATTTTACGCGCATCGTTTAACAGTCGAATAACAATGAATGAAACGTATCCAATATCAATATTGCATTTCTTTGTAGGCATCAGGAAGCCATATGTAACCTATCTTTAAAATTTGAAACGAATATATTTATAAACGACCAAGTTCTGGCGAAACTGAGTTTGAAATATCCCTAATTTTTATTTTTCAAAAAAATCTCAGTTTTTAACTTTTCCCTCTAATCCAATTAAAAAATGTTTCAAATTAGAAATATGTGCTTTATTGAACTCTACAGCAACTATTTTTATCCTTACATGATTCTACGAGATGTTTATTTTCACATAATATTTTCGTTTCTCGCATAAAAAATGAGACAATATAACGTTCCACACGCGTGTTGAATTCTTGCATGGAGATCTTCAATTATAAAAACCAAATAGTAACCATCCAAAACTGATTTATTAATGGTATTCGTTCCATATACGAGGACGTAGGACGTAGCTAATCGCAGGTTTATAAAATTATTGATTATGCTTTTTCTAAAAGTACCTTTGTAGATGTTTCCGGTTTTAATTGAAATGATTATCTATCTACCTAATTGCCAACATATTAGTGCTGCAAAACGTGAACCCTTCTAATTTTTTAAAAATTTATTTCTTCATTCAATCAGTTCTTATAGCTCGAGATGTATTTACTTACTTCATGGAGTCAAAAAGTTACAAGTCATGTTAAAATGTTACCACTTAAACTTTATATTATATGTATATTTATTTCTATGAAAATATTGCGGTGCAATATTGTTGCAATATCTGGTGGCCTGTGAGTAGGTGATAGATACTTTTCAAGTTGTGACATTGACTTGATTGATTTGACGATTTTAAACCGATGTAATATTATTACAGTTTGTTTTTCGTTGGGCAATTTCTCTGAAACTGTAACTATGAATTTTATTCGCTTGACTACCAATAAATATTGATCTCGATAACATGGAAGAAGTTGAAGGTACCGAAAATAATAATAACGAAAATATCGTCAAGAGATACTAGAAAAGAACGCTAAAGAGATAGTTTTCTCAGTATACAGTTATTTGAGAAAAGTTTCTCACGAATATAATACAGTAACAAAAGCTATTAGCCGTTGTGAAAGTATGACACAAATCAGCTCTTCGGGTTAGTCGGAGATAGTTGCCTGGGGATATAAATAATTTCTTACAATAAAGGAATTCCGAAGACAATGTCGTTAAATATATTCTCTTGAAGTAATCCAGGACATACCATTCAGACTATATGTCAAGATACAAATGTTATCTTTAGTCGACAAGATGCACTTGAAGGATAGTCCACTGGTTTGAAAGCAGTTTGGTAAAGGAGAACGCTTGAGAATTACCTATTTGAGCTGCGATTCCGATTTCGTAGATCGTCACTATCTAATTGTTACTTCCAATATAATGGTGTACGACAACGCCTATAACCCAATTCTATTGTTATAATAGATCATATTACGGTCGCGGAAATCAATGTCAAGTTGAAAAAACGAAATGTAACAATAGTTGTGTATGAACTGATTGTTGCTTGTCTGCTGTCATTTGTTTATACTATATCTAGAGCTCTAAATTATGTAGGTATTCCTATCCGCCATTTTCGTTCCATCTGTCAGTATCTGTCAAACTGTGTTTATATGAGCGGCTTTAAATGGTTTAAAAATAAGTGTCTTTTAAACGATATTAGTGAATTTATTTAACGTGAAAACGAACAAAAGACGTATATTATTTAATTGTTTTTGAAAATATTTAGTTTTAAAGTGTTTAGATAATAATTATTGTTGCTATTTTTGGTGTTTCTTCCGTAAGTATGTTCGCAGCTAATAGGTAATATTTGTTGATAGAAACATTCATTAGTAAATGGAATTATTGTTACTTTACTGGATTGAATTAAATTTCTTATATGTATATCAAATATTTTAAAGATAATTTTGAGGGCCCATAATGTTAATAATAACTTTTGTTAATTAAATTATTATTAACGTTTTGTTAATTAACCAAGATACGATTTGTTCATAGAAATTTGTATGGACAGATGAAACCACCAACCTATCAAATATATTGACAGGTGGAACGAAAATGGCGGATAGGAATACTCACATCTATAGAGCCTTAACTATATCTATTAGGTTTAGTTTATCGTTCTTTGTTGTTATTTATATGTCTATTGCCTTTGCTTTATGTTTCATTGTCACGGATTATGCCGTGACTGTTGTCTGTATGTTTATGTTTTTTTGTCTGTCTCGAGTTATCAACAACGTCATATACATACGTATATGCATAAATTAATATAGAAAAAGGTTACCTAATTAAGAATTCTTAGACGGTCTCACGATTAATTTTTTACAAACAAGAGGAATTTAAAAAAACAACTAAAATAAAGGGAATCACGTTTAAAAAAAAAATTTAATCATCTACATAATTGGTGCCCAAGAAAAATTACGAATTTTACTCATTCAGGTAATCAGCGACAAGAGATAAATTTACCTTAGTATTACTTCCTCAAATTAAAGAATGGAAAACATTAAATTAATTAGTACAGTGGTCGAATGCAAATTTTGTTAAATTCGGACTTATGGACATAACACAATATAGGAGTAAATGTGCGGGATGATTCCAGATACTAATTGTAAAGTCTCAAATTTCACTATATACTTTTACTCGAACAAGATTACAATTCAGCTACATTTGTTTTATAAGAAAATTAACAATAGCCGAGATACAGTGTCGAATTTAAAATTTTATATTAATTTTTTTCTAATAACTTTTAAACAACTGTAAATTTCAATACAAATTTTGGGATTTCAGGCTTTCTGATTTCATAAATTTAACGTAATTAAAAATTTTGTTATAGATCATAAAGAACGCTATAAGAATTATAGTTTGCAGTTAGTGAAAATAAAATTGATAGGCTTTAAAATACGTCATTTATAATTTCAATTTCTTATTTTTTTATGTCTGCTACATAAAAAGACCGACTGAGTAAATATCGCCATCTCACATGATTTCTAATATATTTGATTTTAAAATTTTTGAAGAAGGTTTTGTAACTGATTTAAATAATTCAAAATGAAGGGTACAGGGGAAAAAGGAGGTTTATCAAGAATCACAAAATATTAAGGAGACGGTTTGTAAAGTTTTAGGGTCCTGTTATTTGTTTGCTAATAATTATTAGCAAATAAATAATAAATAAATAAATAAAATAATTATAATTATTGTTACTTACCAATGTTCAAATAAGTTAGTTTATAGTGTTATAAATAGTTATTCGTAATAAACCAAGTTGCCTAAATTGTTACTTTTGAGAAAAGTTCGAATTTCTACATAAGCGTCACCAAAAAATAGGCAAGAAGGAGGTATGTCGAAAACAATGTATTATAGAAAATATAACAAACTTGCACAAAACCTTTTTTGAATGAAAAATGAATGATGCTGCATCATTTTCATTTTTTAACTTTTTAGAAATTTTGTTTGTTAACTCTAAATATGAAGCCCTGCGTTTGATGGGTACTGTTCGCTGTTTGCCTGCTTTTTCAACATGCGGCAGGTCATTATAATATTTACTGGCTATAGGATTCTGACAAAATTTAATGAGGGACTGGAGATTATTATATTTTTCTTGAGATACCGGTAGTAGGTATACAAAAAAAAACGAGGAAGTAAATTATGGCATAGTTTTCTCAGTATATAAACCTTTATACGCTGCATTGGGTAGCTCAAACTGGTTTTCTACTCTTTTTGAGATCCAACTCTTAAATTTGCTTGGGTTCACTAATACTGTAGTTTCCCAGGATCCATTCCAAGACGATCGAAAATGGAAGGACTGTGGATCTTTTTTCAGAACTTGTATTTCTCTGAGAGGTCGAGACTTAATTGGGCATTTAGGCTTGTAAAACTTGAAATGTTCAGTCCAGCTCTTGAATAAGTCTTGAGTAACTTCAACAACTTCAAAAGGTGTCGGCTTTATTCTAGCTGATTGAAATACCTCAATCCATTCATGTGGAAGTTCGACACGAGATTTTTGATTAATAAGACTAAAATCTTTGTCACACTCCATGTACGAATGTCCTTTTATAGGAAATGTGACTTTTACGGAATCAAACCTTTGTTGTACATGAACAAGATAATGAATGTATCGAAAAACTGTAAAGTTCTTATTTTGTCCTCCACAGGAATCACAAAATATGTTTGGATGTCGCACTCTTTCATCCAGGAAATTGTACACGAAATTGTGTATCAAAGAACATACCTCATCAGAACCCTTTCGTCCAATGGTCTCTGGGTACATGTAAAATAAACTCTGGTCATTTGATAATACATGTATATTAAAAAAATAAACAGAAAGCTGTCTTTTATAGTATAATTCACTAGTGGATATGTTTGGTGTTGGTAAATTTTTAGCAAAATCCATACAAATTAATTCTGTAGTAACATCTTTTTTACTGATTTCTTCTGCTTTCCGGTTTCGCATATAAAATTCTTGAGCTTTCATTTTATGCAACTGGTTATCCACTGAAATTGTTCTAATTTGATTTTCTAGTCTTCGTTGTGCGAAATTATCTTTCGAAATTGAGTATATATTGTTTAACTCAGCTTCATAACTTTTTTTCTTAGCTATATACTCGTCACAAATACTACAAGAATCAGACCGTGGATATCCAAATGATATATTGAATTTTGTTACGAAAATTGTTCTATATGATTCGTAGGATACCAGGAAATCGGAAAATTTTTCCTGGTACATACGATGCATTTTTTTAACATTAAGTTCTTCGGTCAAATATATTTTCTATGAATCTTTTAAGCTGTAATGGCTTTGACGACCCTTGAATGATTTAATATGCTCCATAATGCGTGATCTTACTTCTAAGGAAAGTCTATTAGGTCTAGTATGATGTCTGCCTCGTTTGTCTTTTGGGGGAGGCCCAGAATACTGTAGCGATTTTTGTAAAACCTCAAGTTTCTTGCTTTTATACCATGTAAAGCAAGAAAAGCTTTCTGACATACAGGAAGTTCGTGCGACGTACCATTTTCAGTAAATCTAACTCTGTAGCAATACGATCCATCGTGATATTTGGCGTCATTTTTGTCAGCTGCTGTACGTTGATGTACAGGAAGAACTGTGATCATACCATACAACTATATATTTTGTTCGTCTATACTGTTTAATAAATTAAAATTTCTAATAATCTAATTTCTGGCTTCCAGAGATACGCTTTCAAAACATTTCAGTCTTTTGCAGTAACAGTTTTTTCCACTTACATGATTTTGAATATTTAGTTTCCTATTCACATCGCGGAGCCTTCCATGGGTGGTTCTTTTTCTCCCTTCATTTTCAATACAAAAACTTTTTTCATCTACTGTATTATTTTTCATTAAATGGAAAATTTTTTAGACACAATATTAAACTAACGAATAGTAAAAATGAAGAACACGAAGAGTGATGAGAAAATTTAATTAATAATTATTAATTACAATTAATATATATAATTATAATTAAACTATTTAATTTTAAGAATTCAATTTTTAGTACTTTGTTGACATTTACTAAAAACGCAGTGGATTGACATTTCTCCTTTTTGCCTAGTTACGGACGGACATCCCGTGTTTTTCCCCGGTATGGTTTATTTTTCAAAACTTGTAACTTGGCACCTACTGCTTTTTTTACTAAAAGGACTAGTACAATCGAATAATTCGGTATTTGTTTACAATATGGTGTAAAAATCTCAATTTCCTATTTTTACTGACGAACCGCCTTTTTCCCCTATACCCTTCAAATGTAATTATTACATACATTGCATTTAGTAGGTGTATTAAATTACAATATGATTGTTTTCCATTTCTTTTCTTGTTTTCTTTTATGTATGTGTCGCTTTGCGTTTAAGTAAACGTTCTACGTTTAAATAAAATAGAATGCCCAATACTAGTTTATTTTCAAACGCAGAAATGCTCAATATGGCTTGCGTTAGTGGCAAGAAAATTGTGTCGAGTATACAGGGTGTTTCCAAACTACGCGTTTTATTTTTAAAGGTTGATTAACCACCTTAAAAGAAGCCGATTAAACTTAAACACCTTAACAAAGGTTGCATGGTAACAGTGATATGAATGTTTAAACAATTTATAAATCAAGAATTTTTTTGTTATTTTTACAATTTTTGTTTGAAGGGGTAATCTTAAAAGAAACTCATTAGACCTTAAATATATCAACGAAAGTTGTATAATAAGAGAGATATGATATTTTTCTTTACAATAATTATGAATTACTTCAAAATAGATTGTGTAAAAAATCATATTTCTCTTATTATACAACTTTCGTTAAAATGCTTTAGGTCTAATCAGTTTCTTTTAAGATTAACCCTTCAAATAAATTGTAAAAATAATAAAAAAATTGTTAATTTGCCAATTATTTAAACATTCATATTGCTGTTACTATGGAACTTTCGTTAAGGTGTTTTAAGTATAATAGGCTTCTTTTAAGGTAGTTAACCACCCCGTAAAAATAAAATGAGTAGTTCGGAAACACCCTGTATAGCGCATAAACAATATGTAGAATTATATTCCAACAAAAACCATCCAAATTACGAACTATTTAGAAACTTGTCTATTGAACTTGGCGAAACTATTTCTTTTCATCATAAAGGGAATTACATGGGACGCAAACATACCATTACAATAGACTAAGAAGAAATCCTCACTCGGATGACAGAAAATTCAGAAATTAGCTGTAGACAAATAGCTAGAATTATCCGAGTAAACAAGCCAGAAAATTCTTCATGAAGAGAAATGTATTCCTACCATTTTACCGGTCTAAAATTTCTTAGCAGCAGATGTAACAGCTAAGCTATAGTTCGTTCATTTTAACTTGACCATCAATTTTTATATAATGTGCTGTTTACCGATGAAACCGCGCTTACTTGTAGAGGAGTGTTTAATTTTAGAAACAAGCACACTGTTAGTGAACGTCATTTTCAAAAATAATTTCATTTTTGCTTGAAAACAGTCATTCTTTATAAAAATTTTGGCTTGTTCTGAAAGGTCAGTAGCTGTTTTCAAAACTTTGAAATAACATACAGGATAGTCAAAAAATTGAAATCACTGTTTTCCGGTTAGGTAAAGTACCCTTTTTATTCATAATTAGGCAAAATGTTACTAGAAAAAGTTGTTCAGAATGAAGAACTATGACACTGTACAAAGTTTGAAGAAGATTGACCTACTTCGATTAAACCGGATTTTCCAAAAAAAAACGGTTCTATGTCGATTTACGACCCACGGAATTTCGGTCTCTTTTTTTTTAACATACTCCTGGGGGTATACTGAGTTCATTAAAAAAAATTGCGGTACATTCAACTTTTCTTAAAAAAAAATCAAAATTATATAATATTATTTTGTGATATTTTTGAAGTTTATCCATCATTTATAATAGAAAAAGTGTCTTTCGGGACCCGTGGAGCGAATTGGGGTGCTGGGTGGGGTAAACTACTTCACCCTGTATATGTAATAGTATATTGCTTTACCATATTTTATTTACTTGTTCTTCTTGCGCAGGAGCCACGCTAATATTTTAGTTAGTTATGTAAAGTGTGTAGAATAGTATGGAACATTCTCGAAAGAAATCGAACATTCTCGAAAGACGGGTTTTTCTATTTAGTATATATAGACACACAAAATGAGAAAATCATGTTGTATTTACTCCACCCAGCACCCCAATTCACTCCACGGGTCCCGAAAGACAGTAAACCTATTGAAAATAGTATACAATTCTCAAATATTAATGTTTTTTTTTTAGAAAAGTTGAATTTACCGCAATTTTTTTTTAATGAACTCAGTATACCCCCAGAAGTATGTTAAAAAAGAATACCGAAATTCCGTGGGTCGTAAATCGATATAGACCCTTAAACCAGACTGAGAAATATGTTGAAATAGGAAAACAACTGGACCAATGGAGTTTACCATTAGTTTTTTTTTTTGAAAATCAGGTTTAATCGAAGTAGGCGGGTATTCTTGAAACTTTGTACAGTGTCATAGTTCTTCATTCTGAACAACTTTTCCTAGTAATATTATGCCAAATTATGAATAGAAAAGATACTTTACCTAAACGGAAAACAGTGATTCCAATTTTTTTACTACTCTGTATGTTATTTCAAAGTTTTGAAAACAACTACTGACCTTTCAGAACAAGCAAAAAATTTTGTAAAGAATGACTTTTTCCCGTAAACTCAAAAAAAAATTTCCCCTTGTTCAGACAATCCGCAGAAACACTAATGTTTAAAAAATCGACAACGCAAATTTTGTTTAAATTCAATCCGAAGTATGTTTTTAAATCTTGCATCGATTTTAATAATATTTTGTTAAAATCACTATCCTATTTATTATTGCCCAATAATAATTTAGCGGAATGTTAATTCATTTGTTGTTATATAATTTTTTTAACAAATATACATATGTTGAACTAAAGTTTCTTAATGAATCGTCCATCGTAGATTACATAAGCTAGACTTAATATTAAAAAAATCAACTGATTGTCTAGCTTTATTTGCTAGTGATCATGTTCAACAATTACATTTTTCCTTTAATAATTGTCTAACTTATACAGGGTGGACCATTACATGCAGCACGCAAGATTACGGCCAAATCACTTATCATTTTGAAAACATTTTTGCACTTTACGGAACCCAAATAGCCATACATTTCAAAATTAATTTCGTTTTATACAGGGTCCTCGAAACAATATCAAATTTTTTTGTAATGGAACCCTATACATACATATATTAGTACCGTAATAATTTTTGTTTCTTTTTTTATGTAAATTGTCGAAGAAAACCTGTATATTTTGGTATAGAAAAATATAACAATTTTCGCTTGGTAGTAAGTCTATCTATTTCTCCAAATAATAAAATATTTATAAGGTGTTTCATTTAAATTAAGCAAGTTATTTCTCTTCAATGTCAGTACATTTTTCAATATATTTTTGAGACATTTTTATAATTATAGCAGGAAATTTGTCTAAAGTTTGAGTTTGGCACAATATAAAAAATTTTTTTTTCACATACTAGACGCTTTAGCCGCAATCTTCCATGCCGTATGTGGTACTATACTCTGTATATTACAGGAGAACCTGTTAGACGGAAATTAATTTTTGCTATGCCGTATTATAATTTAATTAAATTTAATGTAATTTAAGCCCTAGAACTACGTCGCTGTTCACTTAACGAGATTGATACCTTTATAAGCTTTTAGTCTAATGGCATGTGGCAAATTTAGTTCAATTATCTGGAATGGTCCGAAATAAAAATAAAAAAGAATATTTTGAAAAGTTTAATTCCTTGTAGATTAAAACTAATCATTTTCCAATCCAAATTTGTACTAATTATTTTTCTTATTTCTTTCTTTCAAAAATTCTATTCTGTGATAAAGATTGTCCACTTCAACTTAACACTGGTATACAGGGTGTCCCATAAGTGGTTCCTCAACCGATACTACGCTATCAGAGGGAAGCTCACTGAACATGGGAAAAATCGTAGAAAAACTTTTCGAAAAAATAGCCAAGTTATAACTGTTAAAAGATAGGAACTTTAGGAGACTCTGATGCACTAATTAGAGTGAATTATTTAGTTATCATCATAGAATATTTATTGGGTATTGCCTACCAAATATACATTAAATAAAAGTTCCCCTTTTGTAATTATTTTAGAAAATAGCAACTTCTGTTTTTTGATCATATTGCCAGGAATAATGAGCCGGCAATTCATTATGTGCTCAGGTATAAACTTTTTAAGGTACAAGGCCTGTCATTGTCATTTTACCTTTTTTCTTTAAAAATTGTTTATCGTATCTACTGCATAATAAAATAAATAATTGCATTATTATTATGTTTTCCATATTCTTCTGTGAAAAAAATGAAATATTTTTCTTATTTTAATAAAAAGTAAGAAAATAATTGTTAATTCTTTCAAAAATTTGGTTGCCTAGGAAATACATGCAGTAATGATATATTAAAAAAA
>JABRWK010000113.1:116991-134139 GCA_013372445.1 Hypothenemus hampei | reverse complement strand
AACTAAAAAAAACATAAATTCTTTCCAGTTGTTCGAAGAACTTTCTGACTTCTTGAACATTGGTTACACTGTCATTGATCACTAAATTTAAACTATGTGAACAACAGTGCACATATCTAGCAGCCGGGTTTCGTTGTTTGATTCGGGCTTGCAATCCTGAATAAACACCACTCATATTTGCAGCACCGTCATAACCTTGACCACGTAATTTTGCTAAGTCGGTGAAGTTTTCAATGATTTTTAAAACTGTCGTTTCGAGTCCTTCTGATGTTTGATCATTAACTTGAGTGAATCCGCAAAACGACTCTTTTATTTGTAATTCTATTGGTTTCCCATTTTCATCTTTTTTTATAAAAACATAACGAAATACTGTACTTAACTGATCGATTTTTGAAACATCTTGCGTTGTATCTGTTATAATTGTTATGAATGCAGCTTCCTTTATTTCACGTCTAATTTGAACATTAATTTCATGTGCAATCAAATTAATTAATTCATTTTGTATCTCAGGACTTAAGTAATTAATACTGCCTTTAGGTTTTGTTAAAAGATCTGCTAAGGCATCATCATAACGAGAAAGTAATTTTATGATTTCCAAAAAATTACCTTGCGAAGTTCCTATATTTTCAATCCTATGAGTGCGAAAGGGTAAATTATTTGTGGCTAACATTATTGTAACATCTATTATACGCCGCAACACTTTGCGCCAATAGTTTGCGGCGTTGATAATTTCTTGTTGATTAATACTGTCTATTGTTGAACCAATTTTCCATCGATATAAAACTTCGCAAGAAATTCCATGTGCGTTTGATTCTTCGTGCTTTTCAATATTTCTCTTTAAGTGTGCCCAGTCAGAAGTTCCTTTTATGAATACTAGATCATTCTTTGAAGAATCAAACAACCAGCACGCTTGACAGTAACAAATATTTTTAATTCTTGAATAACACAGCCATTCTCTTTTGATTTTTAGGTTTCCTTGAATTTTATAATAATACTTCTCATTGAAACCTCTATTTTTATTGCGACCTGCTAAATCTTTAGGAAAAGGTCCTGAAGGCTGCTGAGGACCAAGTGTAATAATTTTATTTTTTTGCTCTGTATTTAGAGCTTCTGAAAATTGACCCATATCAGATGAGTCTATTTCAATATAAATACTTTTCGGAACAATTTCGGTTTTAGATTCATGTAGATCAGTTATAGGTTCAATAGAAGAACTATTTATATTATCTACATCTTCTGCGTTTTCTTGAGAATTAATTTCATCAGTTTGTGATTCGGTGTCAAAGGAACTACAACTAGGCTGATTGCTCAGATTGACGTCGAAAAAAGTTGAAATTTTCGGGACTTTCTTCAATAAATCTTTTTCTGCTTCTTGCTTTTCGGCTTTTCGTTTTCTAAATTGGGCACCACTGAGTTTTTTCGACATTATTAAGCACTTGGAATAGAAAAGTTTCAAAACAAAATCCCTTAAGTATGTATTCTGTTATAAAATTGAATTTAAATAATATATACTAGATATTATGTTGGCGAATTTCTCTTTCTTATTTTGCTTAGGGAGTAATACACCTTTGTAAATCTTTTGATGATTAATATCGATCTCACTTGCTCAAGGATTAATTATTATGCTAGTTACCATGCGTTAGATATGAGCTAGCTCACAAAAATGACAGACATGACATTTCATAACACAGATCTACAAACAAGACAGCACAAAGACCTATAAACACATGAACTGAAAATAAAATATACATAATATTTGTATATTATATAAATACAAATACAAAATTTGTATTTACATTTAATGTAAACTAAGCTAGTCTCTCAATATATTACTTAAATAAAACTAGATTTTATCTAAATAAAATCTTGACTTTTTTGTCAGATGAATTTGAAAAAGTTATATTAAAATATAAAAAAAATGTTTTCGCCATTTGCGATTTTCCGCCCCTCTAACTCGTGCGCCTGGAGCAATTGCTCCACCTGCTCCACGGTAGCTACGCCACTGCACCTGCCTGGACCTCCTTTCCTCTTTTTGAAAACACTCTTTCTTTTGGTCATTATAAGACTCACAACAAATCGCTACTGCGCGTGAAAAAGGGGATAAGTCAAATTTTTTAAATTTTGAATTAAATCATAATAACATTTAAAATATGCCAAAGATTGTTTGTGCAACACGGGTTACGCCCCCTCCAAAAAATATATATGAGTTATGTCGCAAATAGTATATAAATAAGTTAAGTCAGTAAGATCATTATAATGTTGTGTAAAAGGAGTTATGTTGTATTATCTCCTTTTACACTAGAATAATGTTTTCAGTTCATGGTGAAAAATGAGTTAAAAAGACTTATCCCTTTTTACTCAAAATTGTTTTACATATTTTACTTGACGCATTTTGCACAAAGTATATTTATGTTTATATATATTTAATTTATTTCTTAAATTAGTTGATGATTATTGGTTTTTATATCTCCATAGTATTCCGTTGACTTTGACATTCAATTATTTTAAAAAGTTGTCACCGACATAATTTATAAGAAAATTTTGTGCAAGGTGCTTCAATTGCAATAGAGGCAATGTAGGATATTTTCAATGATTCTGACGATAGTATAAAAGATCCTGATTTTCAAGAAAGCGACCAAGAAAAAATTGAAAATGAAATTCATGATGATTTTGATACACCTCCAGTTATTAAAAAAACTAAAAATATCGACATTAGAAAATTGAGAGAAGAGAGAAAAAGAAAGAGAAATCATGGAGAAGAATATATTACAAGCAAAAATAAGAAAATAAGTGAAAAAAGAATGGAAGAACTAAGACCTTGCAGTAATAAATGCAAGGAAAAATTTGAGAACAACTTTCGGATGAATTTGTTTAAGGAGTTTTGGGATATGGGTAATTACGATAGAAGGAGTCAGTATCTTGGTAGTTTAATTGAGTTTCAAGAAAAAAAAACAAAGCGTCTTCGAATTAGAGACAGCAATCGAATCAGAATTGGAACCGCTATTTATTATTTTAGAAATAACGGAAATCTTATTAAAACCTGTAAAGAGTGTTTTAAAAAAACTTTCAATATTACTAACAAAGTTATTGAAACTGTAATAACTAAAAAACGTGCTAATACTCCAGGTATAACAACTTTAGACCAAAGAGGCCAACATGGCAATCAGAAGAAAATTACAGAAGAAAGTAAAGAAATGGTGAGGCAGCATATACTTTCCATTCCATCCTACAAAAGTCATTATACAAGAAGAAGAACTGCAAAAGGATATTTACCCTCTCACTATACTCTGTCTAGCTTATATTCCGCATACAAAGAAAAACATCCTGAAAATTATGTCAACCGTAAATTATATGAAGAAGTATTTCATTCTCTAAACATTAAAATAAAAGAACCCAAGAAGGATACATGCGGAACTTGTGACAAGTTGCTTATGAAAATAAAAATGTCAAAAACTGAAGAAGAAAAAAATAATGTTCAAGAGGAATTGAACATCATCTTGTTGCAGATCAGGGATATTCTTCTAAAGAAGCAGATAAACTTCTGTCCAAAAATGATCGTTTTAAAAGAACCATATGCTTCGATCTGCAACAGTGTTGAAACGCCAGTTATGGACCTATAACTTGACAGTGCATGATTGTGACCATTCTCGGGCATTCTGTTATTTATGGTATGAATCTTTAGCCAAAAGAGGAGGAAATGACATTGGGTCTTGTCTAAATCACTATTTAACAAAAAATCTTGAAAAAGAAATTAATCATGTAGTCATGTATTCGGATTCTTGCGGAGGACAAAATAAGAATAGTCACGTAGCAGCTGCATGCTTAGTATCATTGCAAAATTCTGAAAATTTGAATATCATTGATCATAAATTTCTTGTCCACGGTCATACGCATATGCAGTGCGATACGGATCATAGTCTTTTTGAAAAAAAAGAAAAAAGTTAATGGCAATATTGAACACCTACATGACTGGGTCCAACTGATTAGACATAGCAAGAAAAACTTTTTTCTGTTATAGAAATGGAACGCGAAAATTTTTTTAATTATGCTCAACTTTTTAATACCTGTCTCAGCAACAGAAAGGCAAGTACATCTTGTGAGAAGTTCAACTGAAGAAAAGTACGTTGGTTGCGCTATGAGAAAAACAAGAAAATAATTTTCTATAAAAACAATTTGAATATCAATGATCCTTTTGAAATTTTAAACCTAGAAAAACGAGGACAAACAAACAAATTAAAACTTAAACATGCCTACAAAAGACCTGTGCCCATCTCCGTCGAAAAAAAAGAACAACTTATGGAACTATTGGAATATATTCCTGAATCTTTGTGGGACTTCTATAAAAATATTCCTTCCACTCAAGACGAAGTAGACATTCTTTCTAATATATCGTCTGAAGAAGATGAAGACCCGGCATAAAAAAAAATAGTTAAACAATTTCGTTAACATAGTTTTTGTGCAATTTTTTTTTAATTTAATTTCTCAATAAATTTTTGATTTCTAATATTTTTATTGTAAATACCCCTCAGCGTAAAACGGGATAAGTAAATTATAAGTTCATGTAAAAGGAGTTAAGTTAATAAAAGAACACTTACAACATGAGTTTTACCAAAAATATTTTTAGGCATATCTTCGGTATCAATTAATAAAGTTTTAGAAACAAAAATTAAATATGACAACCATTCCACAGCTTTTAAAAAATACAAACTAAATTAAACCAATTTTCAAATTCGATTATCTCAAAATTACGTTTTTTGACTTATCCCCTTTTTCGCGCGCAGTAGCGAAATAACATCGGGAAATCGAAAACAATGAGAAAAACGCAAAAAACTTCATAGAGAAAAACTAAAACTAACAAATCTACTAAATAACACTTAATACCATCAAATGGAAAAGATTTTAATTGTGGAAAACTCCTATTAGACTTTAATAGCGTTTTTCTCAAAACATCGTTTTTTAGTACACAGTGCGTCCCACTTTGAACCGGAACACCTCTGTAAAATTTGTATTTACGGTCCGATTTTAATCATTCTTTTTTTAAGTTGTAGAACATCAAAAACTCTATTAGGAACATGTCGCGCTTGCTTAAAAATCAAGGCCTACTTTATCACTTTTTTATGGTCAAAATTCAAATATGGTTTAAAATTTAAGAAAAGACAATAGGGACTTTTATTTTTTAATTTACTTCGGGGCTGTATTTGGATTAATTTCAAATCGTTTTATCCCAAATTTCATTAAAAATCTTTATTAATGAAAAATTACACAAGAATGAAATTTCAGATGTTAACCACTAAAATGTGATAATTCCTGGACAGGAGAACCGAAAATGAGTAGTAAACTAAAAGACTGATAAAAACAAATCATAAATAATTTGGTGATAATACTAAAATAATATCAAATCTCTTTAAAGAACAATTTGAAAAGGTATATGTAGATTGTGACAAACTATCCGTTCCGGATTTGTCTAATATAGAATCTAAGTTTAACCTAAGTTTTATCAATATTACTATCGCAGAGTTGTTAGATAGACTTGACAATCTTAAGGGAAAAATGACGATGGGACCGGACAATATTTCAGGTCAGCTTCTCTACCAGTGTAGGTTTGTTCTGATTATTCCTCTTTTTACAATTTATAATCAGTCATTGAGCCAGGGCAAATATCCGGAATTTTGAAGAACTAGTTTTATTGTACCATTACATAAAAATGGTGACCGGTCGAATATTGAGAATTACAGGCCTATTTCTAAATTATCTATTGTAAGGAAAATATTTGAATCTATTGTTAATGATAGGCTGGATGAGCTTTTCAGATTTAATCGATTTTTTGTACCACAACAGCATGAATTCAGCAATAATAAATCGTCGTTCATCAATCTTGTGGAGTACCAGAACTATATCCTTAAAAACTTAGAGAACAAACTTCAGGTGAATGCTATATACACCGATTTCTCCAAGGCCTTTGATAGGGTTCCTATTAACATTTTGGTGGCAAAGTTGGATCAGATTGGAATTGGAGAGCCTCTGATTAGTTGATTAAATAGTTATTTGACCGATAGAATTCAAATTATAAAAATACATAATGATTATTCAGATCCTATTTGTTGATCCCCACCAGATGTTCCACAGGGTGGCCATCTATCGCCTGTCTTGTTTAAAATTTACATAAATGTAAAAGTTAATTTTATTAATAATTGTGAGCTGTTACTGTTTGCAGATGACTTAAAACTGTTTCGCTCTGTCGGAACGATTGCTGATTGCATGCTGTTACAGGGGGACTTGAATAGGCTGGTTAATTGATGTGATTTGTTTGGCATGTCGCTGAACATCTCTAAATGTGCTTGTCTTACGTTTGCTTTGATTGGTAGCTCAGTGCGGTTCAATTATAAGCTATCCGATACTGAATTAAGAAAAGTTAACACGTTCAGGGATCTGGGGGTGATATTTGATACCAAATTGAACTTTAATGCATTTATCGATCATCAGGTGAATAGGGCCTTGAAGGTATTGGGATTTATTATGAGAAATTCATATGAACTGAGAAGCGTGACATGGGTGAAGAGACTATTGTTCTTATATCCTTTCTGCCCTGGAGTATTGTTCAGACATCTGGTAATAATAGCATAGTTCGAATTGAGAAGGTTCAAAAAAAATTTGTAAAATTTTTACTTTTTAGAATAGGTAGTAACTATAAATCTATTTATTACCAAGACTAATTAAAACAATTTGGCCTTAGCTTATTTGAGAGTAGGCGTACAAATATAGATGTTATCTTTGTTTATAAGTCAGTTAGTGATCGACTGGAATTGTCTCCTGATATTTTATCGCAGTTCAATTTTAACGTACCATCTAGAAGCTTTAGAGTGAAAAATACTTTCTATTTAAACACAGTTAACACTAACTATAGTTTGTCGGCTCCTATATACAGATCATTACTGTTAGCTAATAATTTTATAATTAAGTCTAATTGTGATATTTATAGTAATTCGTTGAATATTGTTAAGAAATTGTTATGTTAAGAGATTCTGGTATACATTTAATTCCATTATTGTTGAAATTGGTTTATCCGTGAATAAAGATTATTATTGTTATTATTAATAATAAATAAAAAAGTTATGAAACAATAAAAAAGAACAAATAAGAAAAATAGGAAAAATTTAAATTGTGCATCGCTCCGTTCACAATAATAAAAGTGTAACAGAAGTTTCTTTTTTATTTAGTTATACATTCTAATTGTTTTATGACTTTTTTATTTATTATTTATGGTTTGTTTTATTTTTTTAAATTAATGTCTTTTCTTGAATATTGACCATAAAAAAGCGATAAAGTAGGCCTTGATTTTTAAGCAAGCGCGAAAAGAATATGTTCGTAAATAGAGTTTTTTGATGCTCTACAACTTAAAAAGAATGATCAAAATCGGACCGTAAATAAAAATTTTACAGGGGTGTTGCGGTTCAAAGTGAGATACACTGTTACAGTAAATATAAATAGGTTACATACTGTAACACACAGTATGTGACCCATTTTTTCAATAACTACTGATAGGATCAGCACATTTTTTTAAATTAAAGATTACAGTTTTTTAATTAACTGGCATTTATTTAATCAATTTTATGCGGTACAAAAATCGTGATCAGAGGAAGAAGCTGACTCAAAACGTGTCTTTTCTTAAGTTCCCACCAAAAATTCACTTTCAAAGTTAGCCAACTGCAAAAATGTCCGTTTACAATAAACATAATACTCTACAAAACTTAAAAAAATCGTGTCAATATCTTTTGTCATTCCTGAGGAAACTGGTCATTTGTGAGGCACAAATTAACACAGGCTCACGAACCCCTTTAACAATTTGCTAACAAGAGATAGCATACAGGGTGTTTCAAATTAAGTCAGCACTGTTACTTACTCTCCTATTATTTAAGGTAGAGGATTAGTTAAATCGGCACAGCAATAACATTTCTTCAGCGGATTAACACCACATAAAAGTAAAAGAAATGACATCGGTTTTTCAAATTAATCAAAAACTTATATTCTTTTAAATGGAACGTCCTGTATATTTTTTAATGAAATGAGTGTAAATTATTTTTATTAAAAAAAAGTTTATAAGCACAATTCTAAAACTGAAAATAACGAAGTTATAACAACATTTATGTTTAATCAAGCTAGCTATGAAATTCAAAAAAAACAAAAGATTTGGAATTGTATTAATAGTTGTAAATTAATTTTACAATTAATAACCTAAATCAGTCAAAAACATGACATTCTACATAACATTGGTTAACAGGATGTTCCATTTAAAAAAATATAAATTTTTGAATAATTCTAAAACTCAATATTCAATTATTTTTTCTTTTGTAATATTAATCATTGGAAAAAATGCTACTGCTTTGCTAATTTAACCGACCTCGGTAAATTAAATAATAGGAAACCTAATAATAGTATCGACTTAATTATGGGCCCGAACATGTTTTATCTGAATATTAATAGTTAAGGTGTTAAACTTCTTTTTTCATTTTCCTTTCATAACTTTTGCAAAAATTCAATATAATCCAATGAAAATTAGTGACTGAGGTATTTAACATGAAAAATTCTCATAAATTACTATTTTGATTGTTTGAGTGCGTCAAATACCGTACTTCGAATTGTTTCAAAGACCTGTACCATTTTGTCCGTGAGTAAATTCTTTTTGCTTTTAAAATTCATGTTTGTCTATGCTTTTTAATAAAAAATCTGCCAATACTTTATTAGTCGCATCAGAAATCACCGATGACTATACGTAATATATAATATTTAAACGTTATTTCCGGACATCCTGTATGTATACATTTTAAATGTTTATTTCATTTAATAAGTTTTTGTCTAACAACAGTAGCTGGATGTTTGAGTTCAAGTAATTTAATTGCATATTTAATTTGATTCTAAAAATTTGTTGATCACATTTTTGAACTTTGCCGTCGGCATAAAATTTACATTACACAACCATACAAATACCTCTGTGTTTATTAAATATCCGAATGTTGTGGAACCGACATACAACTCGCAAATTCCAAAAACTAAAAAGATACTATAATAAATGCACTCTAATTGTAAGCATTTTATATAATGTCGGCAATTTCTCATACGGACACCACCAGAGTGTCTATACCTTTATTAATAAACTGAACTTTTTGTTCAATTAAGCAATGCTACTAGGTCGTATCCGTAGAAGTCATTATGATTTTTATTCAATGAATTTAATAATCCTGTTTCAATTGGAAGAACTGGAATTGAGTTTTAACCGACTCCTTCTAATGATTTAGTAATTTTACATGATTCAACTACTAAAACATTTAACGAAGGGGGTAAATTATGTGTTATGTCCAGTAATATGTATACATTAGGGCGACCCAAAAAAAAACTATTTTTTTTTTTCGCTCTCGCAAAAAAACATGTTAATTTAACAGGTTTTTAAGAATTCTGGCCGAAAATTAGCTTTATTAAAAAATTCCGAGAGGGTGCTCAAGACCTTTAAAAATTGGTACAATGGCTAATTATCGATTTTTTCTTGTTTTTACTTTGTCTTTTTCTTAAAGTTATTAGTTTTTTTGATCGAAAATATAAATTCTATGAAAATTTCAGATCAACGTGACTAAATTTTTGGAAGTCGGTCAAGAGTTTTTCCAAAAATCTCAAAAAGTGGGCAATTTTCTGGAACTTACAAACGTTGGAGTTTAGCGATAGGACAATGTTAACAAAAGTTATAGATTTTTGAATTATGAATACGATGCCGTGGAAAAAATTGGGGCATTTCATTTGAAATAAGCAAGTTATTGACATTTGAAGTCATGCAACTTTGGGGGCACATTATAGGGGTTGTGAAAGACTTTTTTTAAATTCAAATAGCTCAAAAAGTAGTTCATGAGGTCCTTTTGAAGCCCCAGAAGTTTGATTCGGAAATTCGCAGCAAATTAGGTGGAATATCCGGATATCCGTGGAGCCGTCAAAAATTTCATAATTTCGGAAATAACTCGGAAACGGTAAATTTTAGCCATATCACAGTTTATATAAACTGGCTTTAAACTTTGACGGGGAATCTAAAAATCCTATTAATAATAAGGGGTTCCATTTACTTGTTACTACCACACTTTTATGGTAGACCCTGTATATTTGAAACTAATTTTAAAATATGCACCTCTTAATGGCCAAAAATTTTTATGTGAAACATTTTCTTCTAAAACTCATATTTATTGAGATATCGTACTTTATCGTACTAATGGGCCACCCTGTACATAGCTTGAATAAGTTTTGATGATGAAATGATCTTTTAGGTATGATGTATGTACATACAGGGTGTTTCATTTTGTTTCCTACAAATTAATATCAATATCCCTGTATGTAAAAAATATCGTTGTGTACAATATTACAGATAACTTCATTTTTCCATTCAAAAAACAAAATATTCTTCGTACAAGCTCCAAGTGATCCATATTTCGTGTCTCGTTCCAATTAAAACCCTTTATACGCGTGATAAGTACGCCGTAAACTGGAACAACAATTACGTATTCGCTTAATGATAATTTTTATGAGGTTTCCATGCATTTCGTTTCATGGAATTTACCCTCGTTCACAAGGGAACACATTGTAGTCTTTTAATACAATTGAAAATTCAGTAAAATCATCACCAAAAAAACTATATTGTACATTTTTTAAATTTTACCATAAAATATAGATTTGAGAAAAACGCCGGGTACACCACTGATTTCTATATTTAGAGATCTATAAAAGCCAATTTTTACCTTTTCGATCAGTTCGAAAACATCTGAGCTACAATTATCAAAATCGCCCCTTATCTCAGAAACCAAAAGTGCTAAATAAAATCTACCTGCAGCATCTTTTGTTTTAGAAAAAAATAGCAGACTGTCGCGAAAACCGCATTCTTCCTCCATCTTTAATACTCCTAAGTGAGAAAGCTTGTAAATATAACAAAATGTGGAGATCTTGCAAAGGGTGTGTGAGCAATACAATATTTTTTCATCGTTTTTGGAATAATCTATGGGGCGTTTCAAATACATTATTTGTTGATTAGCATAAAAAATATGGCCAGCCTTTTTTAGATAACTTATTTTTTTATCATGTTATCTTTCTAATCAATAAAGTAGTGGATTTTTTAAGATTAATATAGTAGTTCATTGAAGAAATTAAACGTTTTAAATCAAACTTCAATATCGCACAAGAGGAGTAAAAAAATAAACGGAAGAAAATAAATTCCGCGTGTTTTCACCTGTACATTTTATGATGGCCTCATATCGACGTCTCGTACAAGAAATGAAATGCCTAATTACATGTTGATCGATGTTATTCTACATTTCAATTACAACTATACTGCAAATGGGATAACATGTTCGGATAAAATATACGTTATATACCCTTCACCATTCAGAGAGCTTTCACGTACTAAAACCAGTTCTCTTAGAGCTGTTAAGGAAATTCCTCACAGAAACATTGCAGAATCGCCATTAAATAAAATATCTTGGCGATAATTGCATTGCGCGTACCATTCATTTCTCCATCGAGGAACTCTAATCGGTGGTCGGATCCGAAAAGGCAATATCTAGTTTAATTCATAAATAAAACATGATCTCAATTATCGCATATTGTAGTAAAGGTAGATGAAAAAATATCTTTCTCATACCCTACACAGGCCTAAACCTGAATTTTAAATAAAAATAATAAATAGGGGTTTTTGGGAGAAAAAATCAGTAGCAAAAGATATAATGAATTTAAAGTTTTAGCAAACTTTTTCTAGTGCGTTAGTTTTGATGTATAATACATTAAATATTCTAAGCATCAAAATTAACAAGCAAATTAACTTAGAATTTTTAATTTTTATATTGGGTATATTTTAAGTTTTTAAGGATATTGCTAAATTTTAGCAATAAATAAATCGTTAAAAACTTAAAATATACCCAATATAAAAATTAAAAATTCTAAAATTAAAACAGTTAACTATTATCAATTAACTAATATTATATTAAATATTTATGTGATCAATTACAACTAGTCTTAAATATAAAATCGATCTTATGAAAAAATCAAATAAGAGAACAATAGAACATGGAAAAAAATAGTTCGTAAAGACAACCACAGATGTTACTTAAAACGTAAAAATAGTAACTATTTAGCTTCACAGATAAATCTAAAAGTGTATATAAGAAATCATTGCAGATAGTTAAGTTGGCGGATTTAGTCGTTGGCAGGTGAATATTTAATCCATTAAGTGTTGATCGAATTTTCATAGTTTAATGCAATTTTCGCTAACGTCTAGACGTCTGAGATATCTGCATCGATAATTAGTTGTGAGAGATCATTTCAATGGACAACATATCGACTAACAATGGTTTTTATTCTAAGAAAAAAAAGTTGAGCAATCGTGCTGTATATAATTGCTTATAAATAATATCAAAATTAATGTTTTTGGATCAATTCCTATCCAAATTTTAGCATAAACAATAACACGGACTTAAGTCTGGTACATGGTGGTCAATTTACGGAATCGTTATTAAACCAATAACATACCAGTATATTCCATTTTGATATAATGTACAGGGTGTCCCAGGTTAAAGGACATTTATGAAGATATTGGAAACAATTAGAGATTCGAGAACCTTTAAATTATGGCACATTGCGTATTTTCATACTCTATAAAATGCCGTTTGAAAATTTGAAAAATGATGATTGATTCAGAAAATATATAAACAAAACTGAAGTTCTGAAATTCCGTTTCCGCTTCCCTCTGAGGTTAATTTAACAAATATTGAAAAGCATATGATAGATTATTAAGGTTTTCTGTTTCACTTTAAATAAGATGGCGCAATCAGAGTTTACTTTCGAAGTTTCACCATTCGACGACCATCGTCAGTTCCTTTTTATAATATCAATCTAAACTTTATATGTTTTCAAAACAGTTCATTATATTTTTCGAATAGACCATTGAATTTCCAAACATCCAAATTATTCAAATATGAAAAATATTGACTGATTTCGAAAATATCCGAACATATTACTATCTCTTTTAACTATACTAATAGCAACTTTAATTAAATAAAAAATTTGTATTTGTAAAAATAATTGAAATCATGAAAAAAAAGATAGAAAAGGTGTTCGAATTAAAACCCATTTCTACTTAATTTATGTAATTTTAATATTGCATGTGGGATGGTTTGTCTGGGGAATAGCCGTTTTCCTTATTAAATTCAATCTCAATTCATTATATCATATGGAATTTTACAGTATAAACGGTTCTAAAGATATTTCCAGAAAAAATAATCCACAGGATTCAAATTTGGATTGCTAACAGGTCACCTTACAAATCCGTGGTTTTCGTTCCATTGATTCTGAAAAATCGTATTTAGATAATTTGTCACTTCCCGTGTGTATGGAGAAGTTAACATGTTGCTACCATAAAAGTAGTAGAATGATCAATGATTTGTATTCAAACTGATCTATAACTTCGCTTAATACTAGTCTTACATACCTTTATTGCTATCATATATTATAAAACAGAGAATTCTATTCCATCACATACTGGTTCACACATTAAAAGAACATCGGTCTTGTGATCTAACTTCTGCATGTTATCTTGTATTTTCAACTAATAGTGCTAATGAAGTGTTTAAACATTTCGATTGTCGAAAAAGAGCATTGCTTTTATAAATATATGTACTTTAATATTTTCGGATATTTTTGAAATTCGTTAAGATTTTTCATATTTGAATACATGCCTATAATAAAAATACAATGAACTATTCGAAAAATTGAAACAAAAAGTTCAGCTTCGTATTAAAAAAAGGAACTGATGATAGTCGCTGAGCACCGTAATGTCGGAAATAAAGTCTGATTGCGTCTCGTTCATCAGAAACAAAAACTCTAATCATCTATCATTTGCTTTTCGATATTTATTGAACTAACGTCAGAGGGAAACGGAAACGAAAATTCAGAAGTTCGGTTTTCTTTTATGTATCTTTAGAACCAATCGGAATTTTTCAGATTTTTGCTAAATAGTATAATAAATCTGTTATTAAAAAATATAAAATCCAAATTGTAAAACATTTGACTCAATAGTTTTTTTTTACATCTTTGAAAATCAACCTCATTTTTACAGCGAGAAACTCTGTACCCGTTTAAATCGTTTTATTTTGATCTAAGGAATATGTGGTTCTCTAACCACACTGTCTTAAAAGGTCTTTAAAATACTCTTGTTTTAAAGACCTTTTAAGACATCCTATACAGTGCGTTAATTAACTGCATGTTGTTGCTTCAAGGCATGGATCTTTAACTTATTCTAAAACAAAATGTTCATATTAACCCCTCAAGTATTAGAGTTGGCGTAAGGCAACACAAACTAATTAGTTCTCTGCAATCAATTAAATATGGGATATGGAGCTCAAATCAAAGGTGGCGCAAGAAATTGCATTTAAAAACATCCCTTTACTATACATATAGTGTGTTTGCTTACTTCAGTTTGACTTTTAGAGCAGTATCAGATATATAGTGGCTTAAAGTCAAAATGATACACTTAATAATTCAAAATATTTTCAGTAATAAAGTCTTATGTAATTAACAATTATTTCTCATAAATTATAAAAATAACCAGTTACAGTTTAAAAATACGTCTTAGAATAAGAAATGTAATTAATATTAATAAAAAAAGAAAAATAATTAGATAATAATAAATATACAATGTAAAAAACATTTTACAAAGGGAAAGAGCATTAGAATGCTATTGCTGCAATTATACAGAAAAGTTCAGCTATCAGTATTTTATATGAAAATATGAAAATAAGGGTAACATCAAAAGTAAAGAAAGATCTATTTTGTGACATATTAAAAATAACCCCGGATTAAATGTTCCTAAACTACAGAACAAAGTTTATGTCGAGACTGTAAAAAATATTTTACGAAATATACGACGTCCACGAAATAAATTTCATAGGCGTATCGGAGATAAAAATCATTGTTAAGTGTTAAAAATGAAAAAATCAGAGTAGTGTTTGTCAAAGAACATTTAAATAAAAATTCCGAATTTTGAAATAAAGTTTTATTTACTAATGAATTAGATTTAATAGTTTGGTTCAATGGTGGTTATGTATGGAGAAAAGCTAGCGAATAACTAAAAAACAAAACCTTACAACTTCTATAGGGAAGTGAAAAGGGAGTGAAAAGTTAATGGTGTGGGGTGAATTTCCAGTACTGGAACAGGAAAGCTTCATTTTATTGATAGTATTATGGATGAACAGGTGTATATTGAAATATTATGCCAAAATTTAAAGCCTACCCCGGAAAAGTTAAATATTTTATATAATTTTGTCATTAAGACTATGACTATAAACACAGTGCTAGTATAATGACAAAATGGTTATTATAGAAATGTCCTCATGTAGTCAAAATTGCCTTCCCCACGTAATACAAAGCAAAAGTTTTCGAATCAGAATATTAGTACTAAATAATGCGTTGCAGAAATATTTGGAATGTCATTGAAATACTGGTACCATTTTCATTTTGACATTCATTTTTCCACCAAAGTATTTTTTTTATTAATGTTAATTGCATTTTAATAAGAATCATTATTTAAGAGGAGTGTGTTTTATTTGATTATTGAAGAAACAAGTCATGCTTTATTTCTAAACCATCCAGCTCTGAAAGTTACCATTATAGAGCTGGAAAGCTTTCCACCACAAACAGCAACAGTTTCATCCGTGGTAAGCCTATTCCGTTTGGCTAAAAAAACTAAAATTTAGTTGCAAGTAGACTTAATCTTTAATGGCTAACAAGGTAAATATATTAAAGTAATTTTGACTACTAGAGACGTGTCTGCAAGAACAGAAATTAAAAAAAATATATCTTTCTTTTGTTGTGAGAATCTCACCTAATTGATTTTAAATGACTAAGGTTTTGTCGTCTAGTTAAAAAAGGTCCTTTTATAGCTTAATATCATTGGGATTTGCCGTTGTTCAGTAAAATCAATCTCACAATTTTTAACATTATTAACTTAAAACATTGTCGCATATACTGTTTTATTTAAATATCCCTACACATAAAAACCAATAGATCTAAGTATCGTGGAGGCCACGATTAATCTATCTTTCTGTAAAAAATAGTTGTCGAAACAGTTTCTTGTGATTATCCCATTATGAGGTAAATCAACAATCACGTTAAATATCACGTCTTTTTTAAAATAACACTTGATGTTCTGTTATTGGAAGGTGTAAATTATGTATTGAATAAAATGGTTCACATATTGAATAATTCTTTTAAATTCGTTTTTTATTAGTGAAATTAACATTTTGAACTAAATTAAAAATTGAGCTTTTATTGAACGTTCTTCAGGAAAAACTTTGAATCGTGGTAGTTAAGTTCGGAGAAAAAAGTTATTAATGAGTTAAAAAAATGTTTAAAATTTATGGCAGTAAACAATTTCGAGCTCGATTGTATTGAAAAATAGCTCCTAGTGGAGAGCACGTTTTTTAAGACGAAAACTGTAGCCTGAACAGATGTTAACACACTATCTGCGGGCAACTGCGCGCGCCTACCCTAGACGTCTAGCGGGAGTATAGTACTGAAATATGCAATAATGAACCTTATGGAAAATCTGTAATATTTTCAATACTAATAGTCGTATTTTGATGAAATTTGGGATTTATCATATAAGTGCATTACTATACATAAAATACCCCGTATATGAATGCCCGACCAACCGATCGGTGAGACGGGTATAAGTACCACATTCGCAAACTGTGTATCGGGTATTAATACCCGTCCCGCTGATAGTGTGTTAATATTAGGTATGGCTAAATTTTATCCTTAAAAAAAATAGGTTATTTTATTTTCTAATTTCAATCCCTGTAGATTTGCCCCTAGCAGAGTGAAAATTTTTTTTTTCACATATATTTTGTAATCATTAAAAGTTAAGTCTGCTGACAAAACATGAATTTTTGTTTGGAATTATTTCACCTGTACTTATTAAAGACACAACGCTATCAAGGATCAATTTTTGGGTGTTAATTATACAGGGTGTTTCCTTGGGAATGGGACAAGGCGAAACTCGAGGTAGGTGAGGTCAAAATATGTCGATTGAACCAAACTTGCCTTAGTACAAAAGTTGATAATAACGGAGCT
>JABRWK010000113.1:97832-116208 GCA_013372445.1 Hypothenemus hampei | reverse complement strand
TTCATAAAATGACCTCAGCAATCACCCCTTAAAGTTTGTCGCACATATTTAGATACACCCTGTATATTCAACGTAAGCAAGCCTTATTATCTAGGGATTATCCTTTGAGAGTGATGTTTTGTGCTTGTTAAGTTTAATTGGAAGAAAATCAAAGTCGTTTTAAGTTAATTGTTCTTTATAAATGAAGCTTCATTCTTTTTTCGAAATGCTATAATTAACTTTCATATTAACAATGTATCAGTTAAAAATAGCACCTCGTGTTCTTATAAAAAATTAATTGCATGAAAATTTTTCAGTCAATATTCAGGTTGGAACAATCAATTTATTGGGTCTTATTTTCTTTCTCCCACACTAAATAGAGAGTAACACTGAAGATTTCTAGAAGATATTCAACCGAAGAACAAACATCAAATGTTGTTTATGCACCCCACACTTAAATTTAGTTACGGGGAAATTTTTGGACGATAATTTTCCTACCTGATAGATTGGGAGAGTATGATGGCAACCGTACTCCAGGGTCACTAGGAGAATGATAAATGTTGAGGGTACCAGATACGTACTCTCCGAATTATTTTTTAATGGGGTCACTTGACATGCCGAGTGTTTACAATTCCAGTCGAAACAGAACAAGATCTAAGACAAGATGAATAGATGACAATAATCAGAAATAAACCGACTACATTTGAGAGACTGCATCAGTCCATGTTCAGAAAAATACATGAGTGCATTGAAATGAAAACCTTCAAGAATTAAAGACTTTAGCTGATGAAGGTGTTATGTCACACTTTTAACTTTTTGAGTAAATCGACATTAAAGTTTTTATGTAACATACAATAATTGCGACATGACACATTTAATACCTGAAAACTGCCAGGGGATAACGAAACTAGAGGATTTCTTTTAACAGACAGTTAAATCTACAGATGGTTTACCGTCAATTGGAACAATAAAGAACACTGGGGGCAATAAGGAACAAATCTTTTAGTTTGTGTTCGGACGAAGTAGTGTTGAAGTTTCAGTCTTGGAGTATGTGAATCTCAAACCTAATATAAAATCCTTCAATGTTCACATACTTCCAAGTTGAAGATTCAACAAGAACTCTTCCGAACACAAACTGAAAAATTTGTTCCTTATTGCCCCAGTGTTCGTTATTACCCCAATTGACAGTACCCAAAAAATTCATTAGATCACTTTTTAGAAAAATGTAACATAGCATCCTTATCGGCTAAGATTTGCAATTGGTATCTATAATGCTAGATCTATTAGTTTTTTTGGAACTACTATAAAACATACACATTGCTAATAAATAATGCACATTTGTATAAGAAAGTTAAAATGCATCAGCGTCATTCAAGTTCGAAAAATAACATCAGTCATATGACCATTACGGCTCCGTTTGCAGCTATAACGAAATTGAATATTTTCCATGCGAATATAGAGATGTTCGATAATTTTTCTTAACAAGATTAGGGCCACGGTCTCAAATTCAGTTAGTATATTTGTTGATTGAATTGTTGCTGATTATTCGTTGCCTTTATTTTTAAATAACCTGAAAGAAAAAACCGAACCGTGTTAAATCGCACGACCTTCGGCATCACGTAAACGTTTTGCAAAATTTTCTGATCATCTTAGTGAGCAACAAATCAGTGTTTTCACGAGTTGTGTGGCACGTAGCGCCGTATCGCTGAAAACAAAACCCATCCACATTAAGTTCATTTAATTTCAATCATAAAAGGTTTGTTGACATGTAAGGATATCCCGCAGAATTCCTTGTTTAACTTAGAGCAAATATCACTGAAAATTTTGACATTAGAATATTAACATAAATGGAACGTTGTGGTGGTCATTTAAATGGTGTTATTTTTTATATCTAAACAGCATAATGTATGTTTTTAATTTCCAGTAACAATGTAATATTTTCTCACAATATGCGTGTTTTACTGTAGTTAAGAAAAACTAGCGGATAGTGCACCTTTGGATGATGTTAAGTTATATTTGTCTGTCAATTGCAACTGAAACCACATTACATACAGACAAAAATGTAAATTAGTTATTTTGTAACATCTTACTCACATATATTTTCTTTAATTATTAAATAAGTATATTATAAGAAAACAAATAATAGTAACCGATTGATAATTAACTTAAATCATTTCATTTGTGGAATTTATGTGTTCAAACCTGTTTAACGTTAAAATTTATCAACATTTAGCAATAATTTCTTTTTCATAAAATTAAATGTACCGTAAAGTGAGAACGGTTATAATATTTTCAATTTAGTTGTTTAAAAAAAGTTTGATATAACAATTAATGAACAACTAATTTATGTTTCAAAGCCCATCTTCATTTGGCTAAAACGAAATAACATTTTTGTTCCTTCCTGCTACGACTACAGACTGCAACATCAGGACGATTGTTACAAGGAATTTTCAATAGAAGTGTGATAGTATTTTACCTAACATCTACATTTTATGGGATGAAATGATATGTGAAAGTCTTGGTGATCGTTTCAATGCTGATCTATTACTTATTATTATTCAACAATTAAGATTTATTCCCTACTGATTCTAAAATAGTTATTTTTTTCTTTACTTTTATATAATCATTAGAAAACAGCTATAGAACTGCTAATAAACCTAAACATTTGATGATGAATTCACAGCTTCCGCTGCATTTTGTTGTTACCATATTTAAACAACCTGTAAACAATATTTGAGGCGTCCAATTCCAAAACTCTTTAAATCCATTTTTTAAGAAAAATGAAATATTGGTAGCGGTGCTTTCTTTGAAATGTTATTTATATCACTGCCAAATATTTGTCCCGAAAACGTTGTAAATCGTAGAGCCTTTAAATGGAAAAGTGTAGCGACGGAATCAAAACTTGTTTAGTACTAACTAAATATTGTTCCAAAACTGTTTAAATCTATTACTTAATGAAGGTGTCAAAATTCTTTCAATTCAGTGCAGTAACATCGTAGTAATATTGCTCGGCATCAAAACAGTTTTCTTGGTAATAAGTAAATTCAGTAGACTCTCGCTAGTGTGAACAACCCTGTAGTGTGAACAGTCAATTTATTTACATAATACTTCCAGTAGTGTGAATCCATAATTTCGATAGTATGAACATGTTTTAATTTGCATAAATGTATATTTCTATTATAAGTAAAAAAATCAGTTCATTTGAATTTACATTCTTATGATTAGAATAGTCATTTTGGAGCAAAACAAGAAAAAATATAGATTCTTTATGTAAAAATTCCCCTTGCCCAACCTTGAACAGAAACCTCGTACATGTAGCGCCTGGGTTGGATATTCTGAACGTCAAGCGCTGTCATTTGTCCTATTGTAACTTGGGGAATCACACTGAACTTTCGAGGAAATGTCAAAAAAGGATGATTGACAAATCGAAGAAGGCGACCGTAATTGTTTTCGTGTTATCATCGTGTAAATTACCTATTACATACGTTTAATCTTCCATCTGTGTAAAGAGTGGCAAAGTTAATTTATTTGGAGTTTGACCTTTTAGTGTAAAGTAGTTTTTTACTCATGCAATTAAAATGGCGAAGAACAAAACATTCTTAACGCTTTATGACAAATCAAGAGTTTTAGAAGATTACAAAAAAGGCATGAGTATTACAGCTTTGTCTAAAAAATATGCAGTTGCAAAATCAACGATTTGTTCGATTAAAAATAAACAAGAAAAAATTATGAAGATAGTAAACCAGAGTATTAAACCAAATAAAATAACTAAACGCACTTTGAAATCGGCCGAATATCCAAAAATAGGAAAAGCATTGGTACAATGGGTTTTTAAGCAGAGAGAATTAAATTTACCCTTAACTGGTGAAATGCTGAAATACAAAGTTCTTGAGCTACATAAAACATTAAAGTGTGGTAACAAAATGTTCAAAGCCAGTGACGGATGGCTTAATAAATTTAAATGTCGATATGGCTTACGATTTTTAAAAATATCGGGAAAAAAGTTGTCTTTAACAACGCAGAATATTAGCCCTTTCAAAGTGGAATTATCCCAATTAGTTGAACGATTAAATCTATCCAAACACCAAATATATAACGCGGATGAAACCGGGTTATATTGGAAGCTTTTGCCAGAAAAAACTTATGTTTTAAGTTGTGAAAGAACTGCCTCTGGACTTAAACAGTCCAAGCAGAGGATAACTTTTGGCAGTTCTTCAGTTTTGACACCCTGTATCCGGATTAAGGCAAGTTTTGTGAAATAGACTTATTCCGAGCTGGCCTGTCCACCCCAAAGAATGACGTTGACTTACGCGACACTCAATGTACAATTTTTGTTCTTTCCGATTATGTTTATTTGCAACTGAATGCAATTTAATTCATTATTCTTATACCCGATTACTATTACTACCCCGAGCTATAACTGTATAAAAAATTAACATAATGGTATAAAGACTTTCTTTCAACAAGGAAACATTACTCACGCACTATTGACATACAATATTTATATATTGTATGTAAGATTTACATGAAAAGATTAACATAATTAATTAAGAATGGACAAAGTATCTTTAACTACCTTACCAAGTGGTGTACTTACAATTTCATTCAATTATTATTTCCCCTTGTACTAAAACAAAATAGCATATTTATGTAACAGTTTCGATAGAAAATTCTGCTCTTGCAATTTTTTTGATGTTTATATTCTGGGATGAGGTAATGCGGATACGATCTATTTATCCAAAATATTTTCGTCATACTATTTCTGGATACACTGGAAGTTAATGCGGATCTAATTATTTCAAACCTTATATACGCATACATATACAAGATGAATCATATATCCCCCAACTCTGGATTATTTCGAAATTTTGACCAAAACTTGAAAAAATGATAGATGCAAAGAAGATAGGAGTTATTGGATTTTGAGTGAAGAAACCAATGATAACTTTGAATTTGCCCTTGTTCTTAATCATTTTAGGGGTCATTTCATAGTCAACTTCTTTATATTAAATAGTACCCTTCAATATTATTTATATTTTCGTATTCCTCGTCAAGCTCTAAGCAAAGTTTATGTAAGGTGCCTTATCTCTAAACATTACCGTTTCTGAATTATTGCAAAAAATACAAAAATTATATCAGTTGCAGGGGCCCACATTAACTGGTGCTGTACGACTAACCGCTACGAATTTCGGACTCGGCCTTCTGCGCATCCAAGAGGACTTAATAAGCTATGTTTTAGCCCATTTAAATTTCACAAAAAGTTTTTACAACCCTTGAAATATGCCTCCCAAATTGCATAATTTTAAACGTCAATAACTTGCTTATTGCAAATGGAATGCTCCAGTTTTTTTCACAGTGTCGTGCTCAGAACTCAAAAATAAATAACTTTTCTTATGGATGCTGTTTTTATTTATTCATTTTATTTTTTGTACAAAAGCAAAAGAGATCATCATAATAAAATAAAAATAAAATAAATAAACAAAAACAGTATCTACAACAAAAGTTGTAGATATATTTTTAAATATTGAACAGGATTCCGTAGAAAAAATTGGGGCATTCTATTTCAAATAAACAAATTATTGACGACAACTTCTAGAGCATATTTCAGATGTTGCGGAAGGCTTTCTTTTGAAATTCAAATATCTCAAAACGTTGTTGATTAAGTCCTCTTGGAATCCCAGTTGACGCACAGTACCGATTTCCGTGGGACCCTGCAGCTGTCAAAACCTTCGAATTTTCCGTAATAACTCAGAAATGGTAAATTTTAGAGATAAGACACCTTATATAAACTAATGTTAGAGTTTGACGGGGATCCAAAAATGTAAATAAAGCTGAAAACTTCCATTTAAAATAACGAAAATAACTAAAATGACCGTAAATGTGAAATTTAAACTTATCATTGACTCAGTCACTCACAATCCAAGAGCTTCTGATTTCAGAACATTTGGCCCACCCTGTACGTATGTCTGAAAACTTGTTTCTATTTATTATAATGCAATAGTTTACTAATTTGAATACAAAGTAAAGCACAAAATTGATGTCAATAAAAATAAAAACCCAATTACTTTTATACAGGGTGTCTCGAAACAACGTCAAGAAAATTAAGGTAATGATTCTACATATGAAAATAATGCAATTTAATAAAATTTTTATATACCAAAGTTGATAATAACCAAAATAAAGGGGCCAAAGTTATAAAAAGAAATCACATTTTCTTCAATATCTTTCGATCGCTGCCAACTATCTTCTCGAAATTTCGTATTCGGGGGTTCCTTGGGATGACAAATACAAATTCATCGATGATTTCGGCGTATCTTGTAGGGGGCACAACGAACGATCATTAGGACACTTTTAAAACGTTGCAACTTTTTTGTGCCACACTGTGTGTCACTTGAAAATGTTCCTGATAAAAACGCGTCTAAAACTGATAATGCACACATATTAGTACAGAAAATCGAAAGTTATATCACTGACTTCGGAGAAAAACGACGTAAGTCAAATGAATTTCCTATTGACTTACGTCGTTTTTCTCCGAAGTCAGTGATATATCGAAAGTAAGGTATGTCAGAAAAGCTGTTCTGGCCTTTCGAAAACTTGCATGAATCATTAGATTAAGATACATTTTTCTCGAAAACCTTGGCTTCTAGCAACTTCAATAAAGTATGCCTTTTTAAGTAGAAAAGATAGGGAAACAGATTTTTCTACTCGAAAGTGACATACAGCGTAGCACCAAAAAATTGTACCGATTTAAAGGTATCCTAATGGTCGCTGATGGTGCCCTCTAGAAGATGTAATTAAATAGTCGATAAATTTGAATTTCTCATTCCAAAAAACCCCCGAACAGGAAATTTATGAAATTATCTGTGAAAGATTGAAAGATATTAAAAAAATGCAATTTGTATTTTCAATTTTAATACCCTGTATCTCGAGAATAAAACATATTTGGGCATAAGTTTATATAAACTCTTTTTTTTATTTCGATAATAGGAACCTACAGTAAACAGTTGGCAAAACAATTCTGGAACACCCTGTATACAGGGTGTAAAAAAATTTAGGGGGTGATAGTACTGCTTAAAATAAGAAAAAAAGTTCCCATAAACATATGTCCTAAAATGCCTTTTAAGGAAGGTACAGCCTTTAGAAAAACTACCGCTTCTAATGAATTAACGCCTTTTTGAATATCACCACTGACTTTGCCAAAAAAAAATATGTATGTACGTAATTTTTTCTATCATTCTTTCTTTGGTATGTTTCAAAAACAATAAAAATTAATATTTTTGTCCAATTTCAAAGGGCTGTACCTTCCTTAAAAGGCATTTTAGGACATATGTCTATGGGAATTTTTTTTTCTTATTTTAAGCAGTACTATCACACCCTAAATTTTTTTACACTATTTTTTTTACACCCTGTATAAATTATCTGTTTTCACCTCGTTCTTTTTAACTTTCATAATTATTTTATATTCGGTCATTCCTGTAGTCAAGCAATCAAGGATACATCTCGATTAGGAATAAATATCAATAAGCTTTCCTTATTACTTCGTTTTTTCTCACTTGCTGTACAAAGTAAAAGTTTCGAATAAATCAGTTAAGTGAATCACTCACAATCAGTGTTCTATTTGAAAAAATAAAGTTGTATATTGTATAACTTTTATGGCGTATCTTGCATAATTGAAAATTTGATTACATTATACATACATACAGGGTGTCCCAAAAATATACCGACAAACTTTGAGGGGTGATAGGGGACATCAAAATGAACATTTTTTCTTTAATAAACATATGTCCGCAAATGAACCGTTTTGGTAGAAAAAAGTAAAAATTGTTTTTATCAATATCAACACGTTTTGTTCGTATTGGACTTTATTTTATTAATACATAAAAGAAGGCTTACAACAATTGCTGAAAATGTCGATCATTTGCTTCAATACAAAGATTGCGCCGTCGCACAGTAGGTAAAATGACTGATCTGGTGGACAAAAGTAAAGTCATAATTTCAAAGCGATTAGTATCCTAGATTTTAGTAATGTAGTAGAAAGATCGGTTAGTAGATTGTCAAGAGTATATGTCAATTGATAAGGTAAGGATTTAGTAAAACATAACCTTTATTTATGTGCGGTCAGTGACAAGAGAACAATAAGGAAAAATATTTGACCATATTTATATTGAAGATTGACTTCTCAATGACTGGTAAGTATTATTATTTCCATCTATATTAGCTAAGTTCGCGGATGAAATCCTGAACCGATAAGCACCATACTGATTGGGTAAAAACAGTTCGAAACCGTTCTAGAACTGCCTTTGACCAATCAGCATGGCCTTTACTGGTTCAGGATTTCATCCGCGAACTTAGCTATTAATGTCTAAAGTGTTGCAAAAGAAAAAAAGGGGAGTTTTAAAAACTTTGTGAATATGTGGCGTTTTGGAAAGCCACAGAACATTCAATTCCAGGAGATTTTAACATGATTCTTGCGTGTATGTGATTAGTCAGATATCCACTGTCTGAAAATGGAATTGGAATGGAAATGGAATGGAATTGGAATGGAGAATGGAAAATGGAATGGAATGGAAATGGAATTTTTTTCGATTTTTTTCGTTTTTAACGGTACTGACTTTTTTTAGAATCGACCATTACAATTTCAATAGGGGCATTTTTTGAAGAATGGCAGTGACACTTAAAAAAAATCGAAACCAAGAACTTTTAATTTTTGTTCTATCAAAATTTGACATTCCCAACCCTTGCGATGCACAACTAAAGAACGTTAAGTCAAAAATAACATTATTGTCATCAAAAATTAATGAACGGTAGACTAAGTCTCATGCTAAAATTGAGATCTTTATGAAATCTTACTCAGATTGCCTTGACAAGGAAGATTTTGAATTCAACATTTCATATAAACAGACATCAAACATTCACGTGCAAGGACGTCCCAAAAAAAAATTTAGTGATTGTTGTTATTGTTGAAATATAGGGTAAATTTATGCTGAATCAAAACGATTGTTAAAACATAAAGCGCAATGAACTTTGATAAAAACAATTAAATCTGGGTTGTCAAAAATGGTTACTTAGCAATAAAGGTTTAGTGAGTTAGTTGGGAAAAGTAATTTATTAAGGGTAGACGCACTGGGGCGTTGCAATGTACAAATATAGGTGAATAAAGTTCTTTTCTAAAACTATGATTTTTACCATATTTTAACAGTTATAAAACAAAAAAGAGATAGATTCAGTCGTTCCTGATTAGTGATTACGAGCAACTGTCGTTTGCCGCTGAAGTTTCTCTTGGGGATTCAGGAAAACGCGATGCTGCGAACATCTTGAAAGCTATAACTTCTTCTAGTCAAGCAGTAACTGAAATTAAAAAAAAAAATGCGTACCACAAAAAATAAGCAAGTTTACACGGGGGATGAAGCGTTAGCTTTGTTTGTTGATTGTAGATTAACGAAGAGATCTTATACTTTGCTTAGAAAAATTGCACTACAAAAGGGGTGTACTTTATACCCACCTTATTATAAACTGCAACAAGCAAAGAAGGCTTGCTGTGTAAACGAAGAGTTTTTAACCATTACTGAAACAACCGTAGATTTGTTACTACAGGCGATCTTGGACTTAACTGTTGAAAGACTTTTTGTTGTACAAAAACTACTATTCATGTCACTAGTTAATGAAGGCCATTGTAATTTCCGTCTGTTTAGTAAATGGGGTGGCGATGGCAGCTCGGGACACAGCAAATACAAACAAAAATTCGCAATTGAAGAAAATTCTGATGAATATGTTTTTGTATTTTCTTTTGTTCCAAATAAGCTCATTCCATGCACCAATCCACAAATTTGTGCATGGCAGAATTCTGTTCCAGGGTCAACTAAATTTTGTAGGCCGATTAAATTTTTATTTCAAAAAGAAACGACATCATTGATATTGTCAGAAACTGACGGAATATCAGGACAAATTTCGAATTTATCCCCTACAAAAATAAAATTTAACGGAAGAGAAGTTCTTGTTTTTCACGAGTTGCTATTGACTACGGTGGATGACAAGATCTGTAATGCTCTAAGTGGTACGAAATCAGCACAACACAACGTTGCTACATTTGTGGAGCCACCCCTAAAACTATGAATACGATCGACCGAATTCCACCATATGACAAAGCTGAATATTACTCCTTTGGTATATCAACATTACATGCTTAAATAAGAGCATTTAAATGTCTTCTTCACATATCTTATCGTTTAAGAATTAAGAAATGGCAAATTAGAGATAACGGTGATAAAAGAGAGACTGCAGAAACGAAAAAGGAAAGTCAAAAGCAATTTAAAACCCATCTAGGTCTTAATGTTGATATACCAGTTCCAGGAACTGGTAGTACTTATGATGGAAATACGGCCAGAAAATTTTTTAAAACCCCTGAGGTAAGCTCATCTGTTACCGGCATTGATGTCACACTTAATAAAAGATTTGACGTAATCCTATCAGCTTTATCATCTGCTTACGAAATTAACATATCAGAGTTTGAAAACTATGTGTATGAGACGAAAACGTTATATATAAATCTCTATTCTTGGTTTCCTATGCCTGTTACTGTGCACAAACTTTTGGTCCACAGCACTTCAATTTTAAAGCACCATCATATGATTCCGATTGGGCAGCTTTCGGAAGAAGCCCAAGAGGCCAGAAATAAAGATTGTCGCAGATTTAGGGAGCATAATATGAAAAAAACTAGTCGTGAAAAAACTAATAGAGATTTGCTAACTATGCTGTTGATTTCAAGATTCTATTATATCTTACTACCGTCACCGACAGCCATCACGTAAAACATTACCTTTCGATTCAGAAGTAATCAAATTATTAAAAAGTAGTTCCCCAAATCATCCCTTCCTTATTAATGTCTCTAACTCCACCTCTTCTGAACTTTTTGTAGGCTCTGATTTCGATTCATCATAAGCAAATGTAGTAAAGTAGTTTTAGGTTTGGTACGACTTCCGAATTCACAGGTCTTTTTTTTTAGTTGTGCCATGCTCTTGCTTTATTGGGATATGTTTCTTTTAGTTCAGTTTACTTTTTAGCAACGTATATTATTAGGTGTATGGGTATGTATGTCTTATTAATAATACATTTTTTATAACTCATTTATAATTTGATTGGTAAATAAGATATTCTTTTCCCTTTTATTTCATTGTTTTATGTTATTCTTGACGCATTCTGTATGCATTTGCTATAAACATTCCACAAAACTCGACTTTTAAATATTATATTAAGCTAATACCTAACACTTAACGCAAGACGTCTTTTTCCTGCTTTTTGCCGAAAATAGTATTATGACTTCAACTAGCCTCTAATATATCATATATTCGTTATAAACAAGTGACTTTCTGTGAGAATCCCTGCTAAAATAATTTTGTCCACCTAGATGTCATTTTGTCTACTGTGCGTCAGTTCATTGACTCGCGAACTCTATGGAATATTGCGAGAATAGCTTCTAAATGTGTAGAACTGGCCATTATTCCTTCTAAGAGATCTTCCTCATTACGAATAGGTGTTTCATAGACCAGAGATTTGAGGTAACATAGAAAAAAATCTACGGGGTTGAGATCAGGAGAACGCGCGGGCCAGGTTATAGGCCCTCCTCTTTCAATCCATCGGTGGGGAAATTGCTAATCCAGGTACTGGCGGACATTCACACCAAAATGTGGAGGTGCGCCGTTATGTTGAAGCCACATCTCAGCTCTAATGTCTAAAGGAACATTTTCTAACAATTGGGGCAAAACATTTTGCAGAAAATGGAGATAAATGTGTGCATTCAAACGAGGAGGCAGCAAATAAACTATTAGATTCTCTCCAACAATACCAGCCCATATGTTTATCGCAAATTGTTACTGGTGTCTTCTAGGGACCATAGCGTGAGGATTTTCATCATGCCAAATGTTGCTGTTTCTATTATTAAAATAGCCATCGCGTGTGAAACATGTCTCATCACTAAACAGCACTATTCTTCCAAAATGAGGTTCTATTAAGTTGCGACCTAATAACCATTGGCAAAAAGTAACTCGATGTGGATAATCTTCAGGATTTAATGATTGTACGTGTTGAAAATGGTAAGGGTGGAGGAGTTGTTCTTGCATGACACGTTGTACCATCGACTTGGAGGATCCGTGTGGTGTGCAATTGTGCGAACATTTGTGGATGGATTTTCCTCCACACGGTGTAAAACTTCTTCTTCAAATTCAACCGTGCGAGCTATTCTTGGACGACCAACACCACCAGGTTCCCACTTTCTCTAAGACAGCGATGGATGGAAGCAAAGATCGTATGATGAGGTTGACGGCGTTCTGGATATCTCTGCTCATACAAATGTGCTGCGTTTCTTCCATTACAATTTGCTGTAACATAAGCAAGGTGCATATCGGCAAATTCTTCAAATGAGAACTTAGCGTCCATTTTCAATACAAATTTTGATTTAACAAGCAACAAACTTAATGTTAACTGAATAACAATAATAACCTACTACCTTAAAATTGGCATCTTTGGAATGTCTTATTGTGATAAAAAATGTTCGTTCGTGGTTCGCGAATAAACGCACCGACAGTGCAAAAGTGTTGGTATTGATCAAAACAATTTTGCCTTTATTTTGCAAAAACGGCTCATTTGCGGACATATTTTTATTAAAGAAAAAATGTTCATTTTGATGTCCCCTATCACTCCTCAAAGTTTGTGTGTTTTTTTTTGGGACGGACACCCTGTATAGGTCGTCCCTTGACTCAAAGACCATAGGCTAAGACTGACTTGCTTACAATTAGCGAATTTCAAGTCGAAAATATCTAACAACTTTCCGAAAACTTGTCGTTATCAAGATACAGAGTATTTAATTCATTGTTTAATTTTTTTTCAATATTTTCAAAAAGTTTTGAGATACGGACGCAAAATTTAGAACACACTATGACAAACTTGGAAACGACGCCTTTTCGGACTTAATTATTAGATATTTTCGGCTTGAAATTCGCTAAGGAAATCAGGCATAACGTCAGTCAGTCAGTCAGTCAGTCAGTCAAGGGACGCCCTATATAGTTGAAAACACCAAAAAAATATTGTCCTTGTACTTTTTCTGTAAGTTTAGTAAGTGTTAATTTAAGTTCGTGACCGCCTAAATGAGACACCATGCAGACTCAATAAGTGACTAATCCATTAATCACCCAATTATTACGTTACCTAATTTTGAGTTGTACATCTTCTATCTCAAAAACGAAGTCGTTACGAACCTGCGTTAATATAAACAATTTGTCTTAGAATCAGTTAAGAATCTAATTTATAAATCCACTATAGCTACTTAATTACCTCTGTGTATTTTCAGTTTGACAAAGTATTTCTTAACCCTTAACCAACGATGTCGGTCCCTCAGACCGATATCAATATGTAGTAAAACTCGTATATTTCCGTTTAACTTCACTGGTTAGGGGTTAAAATAACAATTACGTTATTGTTGAATAAATAAATGTATGGCTATGGGCCAAAAATGAGTTTACAAGCTACCACTTCCTTTTATTGTAATAGAAAGAGATTTACATTGGATTTAAAAAGGTTAAGCTGTTAGCAACCATTTTAACTGTGATGATTTTCTTGTATTGAACAAACTTTATAAAATAAAATAAATTAAATAAATTATAATAAAAAATTACTTCTCTATCCTTTAATTCTTATCAGAAGTTGACAAAACTATTTACGACATGATTTCTTTGAGTTTATTTTATGTCAAATCTTTGGAACGATTCCGTTTAGAGCATCGCCATCAAGGGATAGCTAAATTTTATGGGATCCTTACATGCTACTGACAACAGATGGAATTGAGTTTGGAAGATTAAATTTTATTTGCGGTTTTATATATGTACATGTCTCGTCTTACTTGAACCTTTAATAGTATCTAACTTATTATATTTATTACAAAGTGAAGGGCTTCGGAATATGTGAATAGATCCTTGTTTAATTTTTCTAATTGCGGAATGTATCGTTGCCTTGTTATGTCATATTTAAATATACCATTTGTGAATAAATTCGGTAGTGCTCGAACGAGAATAAGCTGTCCACTTGGATAAAACTATTATAAATCTCTATGTATCACATCGTTAAAGTGTTTTATTTTAGTTAAGCAATGTCGTCATTTTTTACTTTGGAGACTACCAACAAAAATCCTTTGCATAACGGATAAACCGGTATATAAATATTTCGAATTTTCGTGTGATACATTTAGCAGACACGGCATTGTCAGTTTTCTGCGAATTATCCGATTCTTTACGTCGAGTTTTCGTTCGCATTATTTGCAGTTTTTCCCGTATGAATTTATCTTAAGCCTTAAAAAAAATCTCAGAACTAATCAAAATTCAGTTTATTAGTCTCCATTACTACGATGTCTAATATTTTATCGCGCCGCCCTGAAGAAATGATTGTATTCTTGACAAATATTTTGATCAAAAAATCAAAAATAAAGAACCCCTTCTTCCACTTAGTTTAGCGCCAGACGTAAGTAAGTATTATGCATTTTATAAAAAATGTGATGGCAAATGTAAGGTTGTAGAAACTTTTCCTTTGTATAAAAATTGCTTATATTTCTTGGGCTTGAAAAGTTATGAAGGCATTAAATTTAAGTTTTCGACAGCCGTGGGAATTGTAGCTAAGAGCAATAGCAGTGTACAACCCAGTAATACAATGTTATAATAATAATTTTGTTACAAAACGTCCAATTCGACAACATAGCGAATTTTTTTGCTAACATCACTGCTTAGTTAAAATTAAAAAGACATATTAACGTCGTACAATTATGTGCTTTTGTTCTAACTTCAGTCTTTTCTATTATTATTACTGAAAATATAAACCTGATTTTGTCTATAACTGATATATGTATAACTATAATATAACCAGTACTATAAACACATTTTATTCACTAACTTCATCTGGGTTTATATACAGTAGCTCACAAAAGTGTTCATACACTTTGTAGGAATGGCGAATTTATTAAAAGCTTAATCATTGCAAACAAATATGTAAACTACTATGTAGAGTCTTAACTTATAGCTTTATTAACAAAGTTTCATCACTAAATTTAAATGAATAAATTGAAAAAAACAATAAAATATTTATTTAGTACTTCATAAAAGTCTTCATACAGTTTCAGATACTAATCAAAGTTAACGTGTGTCAGTCAAAAATCGAAAAATTCAATTGTTTAATAATCCTTTTCAATGTTTTTGACATTTATTTGGTGAGTACAGTTCAAATAGTTCTATTTCTAAATCGCTGGTAATTATGGATTGAAAAAGAAAACAAACCAGTGTTAAACTAAAAAATTTAATTGTTAAATTAAGAGAAGAGGGAATGTCTTGAGGCAAAATTGCCGAAACTGTAGAAATATGCAGAGCAAGAATAGCAAATACATACATACAAATAAAAAGTTTCAAGAAACTAATAACATTAATAACAAATTCAGATCAGGAAAACCTGTATTAAAAAACCGTGATATTCGCTCGTTGATTCGAAAAGTGAAAAAGAACCCCAAAAAAGCATTCTAATTTTAGCGCCTGAAATAGCAATAGAGACTAATAAAATGTGTATGCTCAAAATGTACGCAAAATTTAAGACGTAATGGTTACAATAGTAATGGAAAACACCTAGAAGAAAACCTTTAATTACGAAAGAAAATTAACAAAAACGTTTAGCCTATGCTTTGAAATACCGAACTGATGAAAATAAGTTCAACATGTACAGGCGAGATAGCCGAGACAAAGTTTGAAGAAGGGCCGACAAGAAGTTAAAACTTCAAAATTTGATCCCAATAGTGAAGCACAGAGACAGTGTTGTCTTGGTTTGGGAGTCAATGGCGGCTACTGGAGTGGGAAATTTACACTTTATTAAGGGTACAAGAAATCAAAGGAAATATATTGCCTGCTAACTTGCAACCTAGTGTTGATTACTTATTGGTAGACGTTGGATACTACAACAAGACAATGAGTCCCCCTAAGCACACTACCTACAACGTGAAACAGTAGATCCTGTACAATGTCCCCAAAACCCTTGATCATCCACCCTCGGACCCGGATTTGAACTCAATCGAACACATTTGGGAAGACTCGGACTACCGTATACGAGTTTCGGAAGTGCGAGCGACTATAATAGACAATGCAATCTTAAGACAGCTTTGGAAAGGGCATGGTCTACTATTTCAGCAGATATTACTGAAAATTTAGTTTTATCTATTCCAAGGCTATTAAAGGTATATAACAAGTATTAAAGGAAGTCCAACGAAATATAAAGCAGTTTAGAATAAGTTTTTAATTTTATTTTTATATTAACTTTAATTAGTCTATGAAGACATTGGTGAAGTACTAAATATGTATATGAAGGGTACACGGAATAAATGAGTTAAGTCAATTTTTACCAGAATTTAATTAACGATACAATCTGAGAGAAGAAAAAAATATCCTTTCTAATGCTGGTTGTAAAATGTAAATCAATCAATTATCTAAGCGGAAAATGCTGAATTTTATTTTTTTGTTGTAGGTAAAATTACGGAGTTATCAATTTTTGAAATGATTTTCCCATAATTTTAAAATTTTGACTTAGCCGATTTATTCCGTTTTTCATATATTTTATTATTTTATTCAATTAATTAATTTAAATTTAGTGATAAAATTTTGTTAATAAAGCTTTAAGTTGATATCCTACATAATAGTTTATAAGTCTGTTTGTAATGATTACTTTTTTAATACATTGACCATTATATTGAAGCGTCCAATTCCAAAACTCTTTAAATCCATTTTTTAAGAAGAATGAAATATTGGTAGCGGTGCTTTCTTTGAAATGTCAGTTATATGACTGCCAAATATTTGTCCCGAAAACGTTGTAAATCGTAAAGAATTTAAATGGAAAAGTGTAGCGACGGAATCAAAACTTGCTTAGTACTAACTAAATATTATTCCAAAACTGTTTAAATCCATTACTACATAAAGGTGTCAAAATTCTTTCAATTCAGTGCAGTAACATCGTAGTAATATTGCTCGGGATCAAAACAGTTTCCTTGGTAATAAGTAAATAATAGTAAAATAAAAAATTAGTAGCGTTAGTTTTAATGTCATTTTTGAAAAAACCGTGTTTTGAGTTCCGTAATGGAAAGTAATATAGTACTTGTTACACCTGGCAAAGGTCGAAAAAATTGCGAGATCCTTCCAAATGGAAAAAAATAAAAGCAAATTGGAAAGGTAATATTTTAAATACTTTTTTTTAAATTTCGGTCCAAATATTTTTTTTTTTAAGAACTAGAGCGGTGCTTATAAAAGGAGAAGTAAATTACAAAAGTAACTTGAGCGAGTATAAATCAGTTTTGAAAAGAGGAAATACTTTTACTAATCTGAATCTAGAACTTGTACCCATGCAGTGCACGGGTACAAGTGACCAGCTAAACTTAGGGATGTTGATGCTTTGTTAAAAAAACATTATGGTTTAAATTGGAGAGATTTTCCAGATGTTGACTTGTCATTTCATAAGAGAATCATTGATAATGTTATAAATTGTTATGAATTCATAACATTATATGAGGAAATAGAAGTTGAAAAAAGTGTGCACACCGAGGAAGATGATGAACTTAGAATCTGAATTTCAATTTTTTTCTAAAATGCATAATTATTATTTTGTTCTTTGATAAATAAAAATAAATGTTTAATTTAATTCCACAACTTTAGGTTTTACTAAAAACAAAAATAAAAAAAACTGTAAAAGGTACTGCTCCAAAACTCATTAGTTCCACAGCACGGTATCAAAACTTTTTAGTTCCATCCTATTTTTACGAATAACTGTTATTTACTTGAATATATTAATTATTTAATAATACGACACCTAATTACAGGCCTATTTAAAGTAGTATATTAACTTTGAACTACTAAAGAACTTTTAGAACATGATACATGCTTTTTTTGCTTCTCCTATAAAATTGTTTATAATGAATTTAATGAGTTTTGGAATTGGACGCCTCATATGGTGTATAAAAACTTTTGGTAGCCACTGTATGAAAGTAGAACGAGTAGATTGAATACCAGTTTGGGGAAAATATTTTTCTGTTTTTGCTATTATTTTTCGAAAACAACTGATTAAAAGCATCTAAAAAAGATCTACAGCCGTGGCTTTTCTAGATATTTTTCGTGTATTGGACTCCTTACAGGGTTTAAAATCTTTATGCCTAAACACCAGTGCTTTTTTGGACATATTGGCATCATACAGTGCGGACGTTAAAAGCCCCCCCCCCCCCTTAACTTTTTAACGGATGAATTTTTTTTTAATTCCAAAATAGGCCTTGAACGAGACAAAAAATACTATCTTTTGACTATCTTGTTTCACCATAAATGTTTATTGTTTAGCCGTGAGG